>JAGDYQ010000252.1:776003-807214 GCA_021962125.1 Bulinus truncatus
TCAACCAAGAGCTTTGCTAGGTATTAATATGTGTAACCAGGAGTAGATAGTAAGTTGCTGATCATTTAATTTTGTCATATTCTTTTCCTATAAATACAGTGATGTATATGATGTTTAAGTATTAAATGTTTTTTATTATTTAATGTCAGTAAATAAACTGGAGTTTTGCTCAGAAATGTTTGTCTTGTGAATTCATTAGAATGGCTGTGGATTTTAAGTCATGAGGCGGTCTTGATTTTTTTCACAAATTTTTTTAATTGTTCTTTTCTAATTTTGATGTTGGAAGCAGATCCCCATAAATTTTGATTATCCTGATCATCTACTTATATCCCTTATAGAAAACAATTTACTCAACATTGTTTTTGTAGTCGAATTTATTCTAAAGCGAATTTCATTCTAAAAAAATAATCTATTTTTTTTTGTTGTCAATTAGCTAATTATTCAAACATTGAATTATCATTTTATTTTGCTATTGGCCAATAGGAATTAAATGCAAAATAACAGTGCTTCTAGAATATATTTTTTTCAGCACTTTATATTCTTCTATTTCAAACATTAACTTCTTCTGTAAGGTCTTGTTTAATTTTTAATATTCTGATAGCTCCACTACACAGACTTTCTTAAGCTGATGAAATCATACAATGTAATTAACTATGATTGTCACTTACTGGAAGAAGAAGATGAAGAAAATAATGATGGGTTCCACCCTCTTATAAGTAAGTGCATGAGAAATGCAACTGATGCAAAAGAATAACAAAATCTTCATTATTAAGAAAAATAGTGTTGGCTCCTCCTCAGAGTAGCCTGTATATTATACAGAATGATCACCTCATTTGCATGGCTACTCCAACTTTAGCGCAGCTGCCATATTTGTTATTTGTGAACTAAAATTGAAACAAAGTTATTTTGTACTTTACTGAACAATGGTTTATCGTGCATCTCCTAATACTGTAATTTAGGTTTCTTAATGCTGGACCAAAATTTTTATTTAGAAATCTGTCATTCATTTTTTATATGAGTATTTTTTAAATTGTTGAAGTTGTTTAAGAATCACTCAGTATGTCAGAAGTCCTTCTTTTAATCAACTTCTATTTTTTATCAAGCCGTAATGTGTTACACTATAAATATTTCAAATCAAATATTACAAAAGATATAAGTAGAAATAACCTAACTCAATACACAGACTTGTGAATTTTAAAATATTTTAAGGTTATTAACACTTTTATAACCAAGTTGATAACTTTTTCATTCATATTTTTTGATTTAAAAAAAAGCAGATCTTTACTTATTGTTGTAATTGGAAAAGTTCCTATCTACAAGAAAGCCAATAGCATGAATAATGGTGGCATTTTTCACCCATAGGGTTAGGGCATTTTATAAGGGGCTGCTAATTCTGTGTAGTATATATTCTGTGGCCCATTTCCTATAATGAATTGCAATTGTTCAGTGTACTGAAAAAATCCCTGTCAAAATTTGTCATTGTTTTTTTGTTTTTTTTTAATATAGCAATTTATGTGCTCAAAATGTTTTCTTATCAAATTATTTAATTTTTTATTCTGCTATGATAGACTTTCATGGTACATTTGCAAGATAGCAATCAAATTGGGGAAACTGATTTATTTGTCCCAACATGTCAAAACTTATATTGAAGCATGCACTTTGTTTAAAAAGGCTAACTTTTCGTAAATTAGTTGAAGATAAAAAAAAATCTATTTTTAGTGATTTTTTAAATGCTTTTGGAAAAAGATTTTTTTTTTTACAAATTTGGTAAATTACAGCAAATTACATTATTAATATTTAATGGAGCACTTAATTGGCTGAGTCCTGCTTTTGAGAGTCTCAGAGTTTGAAAATTCACTGTAATAAATTGCTAAGGTCCTTTTACAGTTTTATGACAGTGATGTTTTACTCACTATCATACATTGCTCATATTGTTAGTTTATCTTAGGTTATTTCATAGCTGTTACACAATAGTAGTTCAGCTAATGAAATGTTACCCTTTTTTTTATGTTTCAGGATATATTATTATTAAAAGCATAATTTGTTTATGAGCTTATATATTAAAGTTTTTTTATAATTCCTTAAGTTTGTAGTATTTCATTATGGCATAAAAAAAAATTCAAACCTTTGTCTTTCATTATTTCTAATGAATAATGAATTGTTTTTTTATGGCAATCAGTCATAAAGAGAAAATTCCAGTATTTGAGACATTAACACTAAACCAGCGGTTCTCAGCCATTTTCATGACTATCCCAAAGGGTGTGAAAGTATGTCCCCTCACACATTAGTTAGAGAATACATGTACTTAATTTCACAATGGTATGTGCTTTGCGTTTCTAATGTGATAATTGATCTCATGATTTTGTGATGTCACGCAACAAACTGGCCCCCTTCTTCAAATGCTTTAAACAAAAATTAAATGTCAGCTGCATCAGCCCCTCATAACCTTCTGGTAACCCTTGAACTGCAGCTCTATACCTTCTCTTTGATAAATTATTTTCATTTTTTTTTTTGCTCTTTGACAGTCGGACTCGCCAGGATATTACTGCGATGTCAGCACACAGAAACAATAAAATACAGAGGTTCAAAGAAAAGAAGGCCATGGAAAAAAGACTGTCAGAGCTAAAAGTATTAATAGAAAGAGATCATGTGGATGAAGAAGTAAAAAAGTATGTGAATGTTAATTTGAGGAATTTTTGAACTCTTCCTATTATATTTAGTTACTTGATCATTTCATTGCAGTTTTTCTCCCCTAAATAGAGCTTTCAAACTATATAACTTACTAAAAGTCTTAAATATAAAGTACCATTACTGTACAGTTAAACTCTTGATCAGAATACTGTGCCTTCTACTCATAAACATATGATAGTCAATAGTCATTTAATCTTGCATGCAAATAATCGGTTATCATTTACAATCATTTTTACACAAGTATGTATCTGGAAATATTATATTATTCAAATAAAATGTATAATTAATTACTTTGGCAATAGTTTCATTAATTTCATTAAAATTTTCTAGCTCCTTACTAAAAACTAACTTACTCTTTTGGTTTTCAGACATACAATTTTACCTGTTCAAATTTCTTTTTTTTTTATTCATCATGTCTATTTGTCTCAGCAATATTACCATTGTGATCTGATCATTGAAATAATTTGACATATTAAACATTGTGATGTATATTTTTATATTGAACACAGAGAGAATTCTACCTCACGCAACTAAAACATTGGGCTTCAGTTGCAATTGATGAAATAGATAACTGCTGTCTTGAACTGCAGATGTTGAAACATAAAAGTGAAATGACCAAAGGTGTTTTCCCCCCACATCATGATAAACCTCCTATGGCTAAAAGGTGATCATTAAATATAAATCTATTTTTAGTGGCTTTAGGTAAAAGATTTTACAATGGATGACATCTCTGACTAATTCATATATATTACACTCATCTCGATCTCTGTTTTTGCCATGTTTTAGTATGTACAGTCGATTCCGCTTAATTGGGACACAATGGGACTGAGGCTTTTGTCCCAAGTGCTGGCTGTCCCAATTAAATATACAAATTTACTATTGGCTTCTTGGTTTGGTTTCTTTGAGTTTTGTCCCAAATAAGCGGCTGTCCCAATTAAGTGGTGTCCCAATTAAGCGGAATCCACTGTATATGGTTTTTATTTGGAGATCTACTTCCTCTTCCTTTGGCTCTACGGCCCATTTAGGGCCCTGGTCTACCATACTACTCTTCTCCACTTTTCCCGATCCATGGTCTTCTTCCTCCACTCTCTCTCACTCCTGTGGCTATAAGGTCTTTCTCCACCTCCTCTAACCATCTGCTTCCTGGTCTGCCTTTAGGCTTTTTCTCATTGGGTGTTGCCTTACATATTGCTTTTTGACCTCTAGCACTTAAGAAATATGTCATTAGATTATTCAGGATAAAAAAAACCAACAATTAAATATTAAAATTGTACTGGCTTAGAGAAATGCAAGCATTTTAAGTACAAATAAAAGGTTATTCAAAGTAGTTATAGTCTGCAGCGATAGTAGGGATATTTTATATTCAGAAATTTGATTTTTTAAATAAACTAAGAGAACTAATTTGATTTTTTTTCCATTGTACGATTGTTTCACTTATTAGCACAGGTATATAACAGACAAAATAACGCAATATATAATGATGATAAACATTTTATATACAAGTGATAAGTTTTGTTTAAAGAGTTTTTTTAACTTGAAATTATGAAGGAGCTAAACAAGGAAAACTACTTCAATTCAGCTCTGCCTGTTAACTAAAAATGAACAGAAATGCATGACATTTACTTATTAACTTCAGTACTTTTAGTCTATTTTGACATTATTTTTGTCTTCTTTAGCAGGCTTTTTGACTTGTACATTATAAGTTATAAAATTTACAATTTTTAATTGGCAGTTTAGCCATTTTGATTGGCATGGTGGGTTACTTTTAGTTAACATTATGGCTATTATTGCTGTGTTTTGATGTTTACTGATAGTGCTGTTATGTTTTTCAGCTAGCTGGTTTGTTTAATTATTTTTATACAGGGCACTTTTAACCAATGGCATATTGTTTTAATAAATTTCATTGCAAAAGCCAGTTATTTCCAAATTTAGATCTCTACTGCTTGAAAATATTGTGATTGTTTCTATATTTTCCAGCCTTTAAGGCCATTTATTCTGACCAAGAATGAGCTACAGAAACAAGTATTTGGTGCAGGATATCCAGCCTTACCTACTCTGACCATTGATGAGTTTTATGAACAAAATTGAAAGAAGGAACATTATCAGAATCAGTCCAAAGGGGGTAAGTGCTGATTGTCTTTCTGTGAACTACTGTAGACCAATAGTATACACTACATGTACATTTTATTTTACTTAGACCTTTTATAAAGTAATGCTTCTTTAACCCTAGAGGGCTATCAGGGCAGATGAAGTGTATAATTCATCTGTTTCTGTAACCTGGGCATATGATGGTTAGGAAAACGCCCACAACTTAAGTAAGGTACCCACTTAAACTGGAAGGACTTGTGGGACTTAAACCAACTTTCACTCGGACTTGGAAAAAATTCTCTTGGTACTCACTGAGGATCAAACCCTGGACCCCTCAGGTCGACTGTTGAGCATCTACACCACTCAGCCATCCTTCCCTCTTTGACCTTTTACTTGGGCCAATTTTTTAAAATTTTCTTTGTTTAAACTTTTTATAAATTTTATAATTTACGTCTTTAATGCAATTTCTCTTTAATTATCAAAAAAATATTGTATTTGTATTTCTTACTGTTCTTTGGTAGTCTCTTGGGTGCCTACAATGATTGGGGCAGAGTGTTTTTGTGCTTGTTATCTGTGGTTGTTAATGTGACTTTGAAGCCCGCTGGCATAAACAACTGCAGTGTGGGCAGGGTGTGCTCTAGGTTGAGGCAGGAACCATGGCTGCCTAGTGGCTTAGTAATTTAACCTGCTTCCCATTACAGTGCTAAGATCTCACAGCCATAATGGAGAGATGTGAGGTTGACAAAATCTTCCCTCTCAATTTACCATAGGCGTGACTGGCCTTTTGAATTCTGGCATTGATCTCTTGGTTTAAGGAACCCTCATTTTAAACTGTGCAGCCAAGGTACTTGAAGGAGTCGACATTTGCGAGTTTGGTTCCATCAATGCTAGACCTTTTTGGTGCTTGCCCTGCTGCAGGCTGATAAATCAATTCTGTCCTGCTAATATTGATGTTTAGACCAAATAGTTTTGATGTTCTTGAACATCAGTGATGGTCTGTAAGTAGCTCATGCGAGGTTCCTGTTATGGCAGCCAGAGGGCAGAGGTCAAATAGTGAACTGTCATGTATCCGACGTAGACACCCATGTTCAGATATTTCAGAGCATGATGCCTGGGTGCAGAACAAATTGAAAAGCTGGGAGCAAACACACCATTTGAGATGCTGAAATAACCAGATGGTTTTCAGCTTCTACTCTTTTATCTTTATACATTGTTCTTACATTCCAAGTTCGAATCTTGTTTATGCCTTTGCCAGAAAGAAGATTTATCAGCACACATGTCATGCGGTCTATTAAAAAAACAATCTTCCCATCCAGGATCTCGTTGGTTTGATATTGCTGAGATTTCTGTAGCTTAGTTGTGTTTATGGGTAGGGGTTGCTAGCCTCCATGCCCAACTCTCCTCCTCTGTCTGGGCTTGGCACCGGTGGAGCCACACAGAACCAGCTTATAATGTGCAATTCTTGAAAAGTTTTGAGAAAAAAGAAGTTTAGTCGTCCTGTCAAAACTATTGCCTGGGGTGTGTCCACTAGGCCTGCTACAGTTACTGGGAGCCACAGGTAAGGGCTGAGTGACAAGTGAGGACCACAAGGGATAAAGCCTCCCTAAAAGGGACACAACAAGCCTCCCACCAGAGGTGCTACCCCTCCATTGACCACCCTATATTATGTGCTATAAAAAGCTAATGTTTTCCCATAAAGGCAACCTTTAGTGAAGTCCACGGTTTGTGTTGATTTTTCAAATTTAAAAAAAATATGCATGTTTTTCTTTCAAAAAATACTTCACTTCAAAAATTTTTCTAAGTTAAATAAAAAATATATAATTGTAATTCATTTTTTTTTAAATTTGGAAAGTCAAAAAAAATGTAAATGTAAAGTATACTGGATTATTTTAAAATTTTACATATTTATTTTTATAAAACTGTATGCAGATCAGCTTGTAATTTTACTTGTACATTAAAAAAAAATCCAAGTTGTGTTATATCATATCAATAGTAATTGAATTTTCTCCTAACACTTTTCAACACAGTCATAGTTTACAAGAATGGGCCAAGGATCCAGACAAAGATGCAATGGACAGAGAAAAAGAGGACGCAGAAAAAGAAGAAAAATTAGACAGAGATGATTCAGAACTATTAGCCAGAGCAAGGGCAATGGATGAGTTTAAAGATGGTTAGTTTAAAGTTTTTTTTTTCAGGTTTGAGGTTCACACAGACCAAGAAAATCTCTGGTTCTGGTATGTAAGGACATGGTGAATTCCCCCTCTTTTCACAGTACATTTCATTCTCATAGAAACTTTCAGATCATGGTGGATATCTGACTGCACAGTTCCCTTAGACTGGGCCATCAGGGCAGATGAAGTGTAGAAATCATCTGTTTCTATAACCTCGGCATATGTAGGGATTGTGTGGTTAGCACAACGCCCAGCCGCCTTTAGTTCCCCAACTTAAGTCAGGTACCCATTTAAAGCTGGGTGGACTTGTG
The DNA here is from genome assembly GCA_021962125.1 of Bulinus truncatus. Taxonomy (NCBI): domain Eukaryota; kingdom Metazoa; phylum Mollusca; class Gastropoda; family Planorbidae; genus Bulinus; species Bulinus truncatus. The sequence continues at coordinate 783,265 of JAGDYQ010000252.1, forward strand.
GGATGATTTTGCACCAAATAACAACTGGAAAATTCCATGGTTCTCACAGAGGATCAACCCAGGACTCTCAGGTCGACAGTCGAGTATCTACACCACTGGGCCATCCGTCCCACCTATATCTGACTTCTAAAATTTATGGCTTTTTTAGATTACAGAGTTTTTTTTCACCAGTGGTAATTTTTTGGCTGCTTAGAAACCTCGACCCAAATTAAAAAGTTTGTCATATTTAAAGTTTTCAAATAATCAAACAAAACAAAAGACATATATGAAAGAAATGAAATGTAAACTGCATTGAATTTTAGCTGAAAACTCATGGTTATATGGGCGGTAAAATACTGGTTGCACCAGGGTGACAGAAAGGCTAGGCCTGACACTGTACTTGACTAAATATATCTTTATATTAGTAGATAACTATAAATAAATAAGTAAATCTTCTTCATATTGAGATATGCACACAATTATATTTTTAGTGTTGATAAATTTTATGATCTGAGGAATTAGTTTTTTATTTTTTGTGTGCATTTTAATGATTGTTTAAACATTTTTATTTTTAATATCTTTTTTTTAATAGCAATGTAATATCTTATGTAATACCATCATTTTAACATTTTCAAAAAAATAAATATTATATTGTTGTTAGAGATGCAAAGTTATTTGATTTTTTACAGTCAAATGTTGAAGACAGACACTGAAGGTTTTGTGCAAAGTCTATGTTTTAACCATGAGAATTTTTTGATGCCAAAGAAAGAAATTAGATACATTAAAGTTTTCAGCTAGCTATCACCTTCTTTTGCATTAAATTAGTTTCACCTTGGTATTAGTGGGAGGGATTCTTGCAGAGAAACAGCAAGACAGAAATCTTCAATTTGGTTCGTGCGAACCTTTACAGTTTTTGCTAAATTAAAAGCAGAACTGAATACTTTATTATTCATTAAATTGTTACTAGTGCAAATTAATTGCAATATTATCTTCATTAAATAAACTATTTCTTGTACATGCAATACAGAACTTGCTCATATAAAATTTGAAGGAAAGATGATTAAACATATAAAATCAATACTAAAAATCTTTACAATAGCTTAAAATCTATAGTGCTGTAGAAATTACATTGTTCAGATTTAAAACAGCATTTCAGAAATTTTTTTTTTTTTTTACTTTTGCAGATCATAGAAGAGGAGATGGAAACAGACATAACAAGGGATAAATTTCTGAATTATTCTCCCATTTATTTGAAAGATATTTTGTGAACATTTTCACAAGAAAATTTACGAATAAAGATTCTTGATAAAAGGAATTTACAAGAAATCTGCTTTTGAAATCTGTAATGATTACCTAAGTCCAAATGTAAATTTTTTTTGCAAATGCTACATTTATTGTTTTATACTTAATAATCTGTTATTTATCTGGAAACAGACATTTACAAATTTTTAACAGGATAAGAAGTTCAGTTTCACATATTTAATATATTAACATTACAGATGCTATGAAGAAATGCACTGGTACTAGCCATTGGTTTGTTTATTTTGGAAGAATAAATATTTTTGTCAATCTGTTTTGTAAATTTTTTTTTTTAATTTGTAAGGATTTTAAGCAATAGTCAATAGAGGATTTGAGGAAATTTCTGTTTCAGTTTTGTAATACTTACTTCATTAGTGAATTATAATTTTGTCATATTTGATTAAAATACAGTATCATTGGGTTTTAAACTATTTGACTTTTCATTTAAAAGAAAGTACAAAAAAAAAAAAGCTTTTTATATTATTATTAACTATAAATAAAAATGTAAGAATATAAGTATTTATGTATGTGTCATAACTGTTACTGGCTTATAGAAATCTACATTACTGAGCTAGAATTACAAAACTTGGCGCAAAGGTTTTTTTTATTGCAATTAAAATTGGAATGAAATGTCTTAATTTTGTTAAGATTAGAATCAACTGTTTTATAATATCAAATTCATAATTTAAGATGTATTATTATATCACCTTATGGAAATTTTAAAACCTAAAACACTGTTATTAATATATGTATCAAAATATGCAGGATTCGCAAACATTACTTTTAAAATTCTTGACATGGATACAAATTTTTTTTATGAATACTTTCATTACAGTGAATATCATCCACCTGTCATCATTTTATTTTCTATTACAACAAAAAAATGCTTTCCCAAATTATCCTGTTATAGGTGCTGTCAAGAGTGCGTTACCTGGTCCGGGAGATGACCTATCTGGGGAAAGATCATTGGTGTCTCCTGGCCAGGTTATAAAAAAAAAATTGCTATTTGTGACAGTGACGTTACCATGGTCAATGTGGTATTCACAATGTCACACCCACGCATTCTCTTGCAGCTTGCCATTTCTGGAAGAATCCCCCCCCGCCCCCAATCTCGGTGGCAGTAAAAAAAGCTACTCTTGCCTTACCATTCTGGCCAATCAGCCACTACACACACCATCAGCCACTACACACACCATCAGCCACTACACACACCATCAGCCACTATACACACCATCAGCCACTATACACACCATGATGTGTAAAGTTAGGTTACTGTTAGATTGAATAAAACAAAAATACAAAAGAACTCAAAACCCACCAGTGTTTCATGTACCACCAGTGTTTCATGTACCACCATGTACCACCAGTGTTTCATGTACCTCCAGTGTTTCATGTACCTCCAGTGTTTCATGTACCACCAGTGTTTCATGTACCACCAGTGTTTGTTTCATGTACCACCATGTACCACCAGTGTTTCATGTACCACCAGTGTTTCATGTATCTCCAGTGTTTCATGTACCACCAGTGTTTCATTTCAGATTATGGAAAGATTAATTTTTTTTTTCTATTAAGATAATCCCCTGTAATTATTTTTTCTATTAAGATAATCCCCTGTAATTATTTTTTCTATTAAGATAATCCCCTGTAATTATTTTTTCTAATAAGATAATCCCCTTTAATTATTTTTTCTATTAAGATAATCCCCTGTAATTATTTTTTCTATTAAGATAATCCCCTGTAATTATTTTTTCTATTAAGATAATCCCCTTTAATTATTTTTTCTATTAAGATAATCCCCTGTAATTATTTTTTCTATTAAGATAATCCCCTTTAATTATTTTTTCTATTAAGATAATCCCCTTTAATTATTTTTTCTATTAAGATAATCCCCTGTAATTATTTTTTCTATTAAGATAATCCCCTTTAATTATTTTTTCTATTAAGATAATCCCCTGTAATTATTTTTTCTATTAAGATAATCCCCTTTAATTATTTTTTCTATTAAGATAATCCCCTGTAATTATTTTTTCTTAATCTGTTAAAAAAAAAGATTTTGCCAAGAAATGCCTGGAAATCAAATAAGTATTTTATATCATTCAATCAAATCACACATAAACTTGATGTTACTTCAGATACCGGTACAATCAGTATCATACCTATCTATTTCTATGTTAAGTTACTTTCTGATTTTATTCAATTATTTCATCTACAGACTCCATCACTGTGTTTATGTCCTTGTAAATACCTATTCTTTTCTGCTTTCAACTTTAAATGAGAATTCTTGTTAATTTAATTTGAAAACATAAAATTTTTACAAATTGAAAAGTTCAGTGAAATGCCTTTAATGTATTTGTATTTGTCTATGAAATAAATTTGTGCTAGGTCCATGTGGCTCATTTTCTTGAAATTATTCACAAAGATGGTTCTTTGTGTTACACATAACCACACTTATGAACTCAATGTTATCTATGTGGTAAACAGTAACAGAGTAAGATAATAAAAAGTGGTCAGGTTGAAAAAATAATGTTCTTTATTTAATGTGCAAATTGTTATTCTTCTGTGATGCAATAAACACATATAACATTTCTATATAAAAACAAAAGAGGGAAATGAAAGTTACATACGAATCAATTTTGAAACAATTTCAGTTTTCATTATCTATAATGGAGTCAATGATAATTAAACAAAGTGATGAAAGATGACATTGGTGCCAGAAAATGATGGGTCAGCTTAGGGCCAGGTGACATTGTTATGAGATTTAGGTCAGAGATTTAAATGAATTGTTGGACTAAACAATAGTGGATTGGAATACATTTTCTAAAAAACATTCTTGTCTGATATTGAATATACAAACATTCACAATAAAGTATTTGTAGGAGACTAATTGTTAACAGTACAGGCAGGTTTAGTTACATTAGTTTTAGGATACTAACAAAACAGGCTGGTATAGCGAAAGTATTTTGAGAAGACTAAAATTACAGGCAAATAAAGTGTGAGATACATGTACTTAATACTTGATAATAAAATGTTACTGCTTGTCTCATTTTATTGTATATATAGGCCAGAAATTACTGAATAGTCTGTGAATTTACATAATACTTTCAAGTGGCTCATTATACATAAGATTTATTGTTGTATTTTTTTGTCCTTTTGAGATTGTTAGCAATACTGGTACTTGTAATACCTGTAGTATTTCTCAACAGGGTCTTCACAAATCTGTTACCGCCCCCTAATGGTTTCTATATTTCTTGTTTAACAGCCTACTGACAAGTTGTATTGGGAAGTCCTCAATCTCTTCAAATTTTTGTTTTGTTAATACTGGGAGGTCAGTTTCCATTCTGTTCACAATCACCACACACACAACTGCAGCTGCGGAGAGAATCAAAGTTAAACCTGTTTTAAAAAATGGCAATATAAGTAGCACAAATCTGAGGTGAAAAGCCAAAAAATAGTTGTAGAAGGGGCCATTCTCTTCATTCAGTTGGGGAATGATGGTGATGAGGATTGTGGAATGGACCATTCTCTTCATTCAGTTGGGGAATGATGGTGATGAGGATTGTGGAAGGGAACATTCTCTTCATTCAGTTGGGGAATGATGGTGATGAGGATTGTAGAAGGGAACATTCTCTTCATTCAGTTGGGGAATGATGGTGATGAGGATTGTGGAAAGGGCCATTCTCTTCATTCAGTTGGGGAATGATGGTGATGAGGATTGTGGAAGGGAACATTCTCTTCATTCAGTTGGGGAATGATGGTGATGAGGATTGTGGAAGGGAACATTCTCTTCATTCAGTTGGGGAATGATGGTGATGAGGATTGTGGAAGGGGCCATTCTCTTCATTCAGTTGGGGAATGATGGTGATGAGGATTGTGGAAGGGGCCATTTTCTTCATTCAGTTGGGGAATGATGGTGATGAGGATTGTGGAAGGGAACATTCTCTTCATTCAGTAGGGGAATGATGGTGATGAGGATTGTGGAAGGGAACATTCTCTTCATTCAGTTGGGGAATGATGGTGATGAGGATTGTGGAAGGGGCCATTTTCTTCATTCAGTTGGGGAATGATGGTGATGAGGATTGTGGAAGGGAACATTCTCTTCATTCGATAGGTGAATGATAATAATTATCAGGGTTGCAGAGTCAAAAGAAAAGTACATATCGCAGCGGCGGAATATGCAGCAAACTCAACTTTCGGCCCCACATACCTTACTCGCTCAGGGCTTCCGATACTACCCCACGCCCACACATGGCCGCTCCTGCCCACTGACTGCTCTGTGCTACTGAATGTGCTATTGAAGGTGACGGATGGTCGTGCGGTAAAGGCTGCACGGGCAGGATAGCGACTGTCAAAACAGCGACTGTCAAAACAGCGACTGTCAAAACAGCGACTGTCAAAACAGCTACTTCAAATGAGCGACGTAATCAGAATGGCGACTGTCATAACAGCGACTTTCAAAATGGCGACCGCATTATAATAGCAACTGTCATAATAGCGACTTTTCTGTCAACTTCAGAGTGAGATACACTCACCAGCCCCGTAGCCAAGGTGTGGAGTGCCTCCCCCCCCCCCGCTTAAAAAGAAGAAAAAGAGGAAAAAAAAAAGAAAAAGTAACTAAAATGAGAAGGTACCCCCTTGCTGGGTATTGGTGCCCCCTGCTTACTTTGACCTGGCTACGGGCCTGATACTCACTACTCACTGGTGGGACATAGTGAAAGGCTTAGAGACTGAAGACTATCCCCTTCGATGTTGTGATATAAAAGATGTCTAGCTATTAAGATTAGAACAAGTAATGTGGGTAGAAAACAACACAAATGTAAAACATCAAACACTCTAGAAGTAGACCGCGGGCGACGTCGGACAGTCTAAGAGTCTTTTGAATAAATGAACAATTTTTTTAACCATCTATATTCTATATCATGAAATGAACTTATTGACAGATCTTCTGCAATTCCTTCGAGCCATTGCTCACAATTTAGAAATAAACGTGACATAATTTGACTAACGTTGATCTCTTTCTATTCTGTTTTAAATCTTCTCTTTAAATCATTTATGTATTATGTAGTTAATCCAAATTAATGTTATTTATAATTCCTTATTGATCTATTTCTATCCTGTTTTAAGTCAGCGTTTTAAATCATGTGACTTTGTATGCAGCCTATCTAATTCAAATTGAATGTTATTTATAATTCATCAAATTCATCGAGAATAAAAGAAATGTAATTTGCAATTTCTTTTGCCTTGAATTTGTAATAATGAACAGTTGTAGCGATGTAATGTATGTGTGTGTTTGTGTGTTAGTCGCTGTTATGACAATCGCTCTTTTGATACAGTCGCTATCTTGAGGTCGCTGTTTTGACAGTCGCTGTTTTAATACAGTCGCTATCATGATATCGCTGTTTTGACAGTCGCTATTATGAACCCGAGCCGCGGTAAAGCGCTCAACTGTCGACCTGAAGGTACCTGGTTCGATCTCCGGTGAGGACGAAGGAAATTATGGGTCATATGCTGTATCTCCCGTGGTGCCTCTATGGCCATTGTGCTATCGGCTATGGTGGGGATGAAAGAAAGGCAGCATAAAAACCCCATTGGTGGTTTACAGGATCTAAGAGATGTAATCTCATCCTTACAGGGACTTCACACACTGGATGTGGGCATTAAGGTTGTATGATCCACCATCACAGGTTACTGGTTTGTGCCACAGCTACAACAGTCAACCAAGTATTACGAGGTGCAGCACTGTAGCTTCAGTTATGGAGAGGTTGTAGACAGTTCACAGCAGTCTTTGTCAGTCTTGGCCAAGTATGAAGTCAATGGGAGCAGGTATCCGGTTTTTTAAATGGGAAAATAGATTCAAGAGCCGCACATTTTCAATTATTAAGATTTAGAGAGCAATAATATTAAAATGATCTAAAAAAAAAAAACAACAATACAAATATCAACAACACTGGCTATTATGGAGCCATACAAATCTCATCAAAGAGTGACCTTTGGCTTTTTGAACTATCCGGTTTTTTAAATAGCAAAATAGATCCAAGAGCCGCACATTTTCAATTATTAAGTTAGAGAGCAATAGTATTAAAATTATATATAAAAACAACAACACAAATAACAACAACACTGGCTATTACAGAGCCATACAAATCTCATCAAAGATTGACCTTTGGCTCTTTGAACTTTGGTCTTGGTGTTCAGTCTAGTTGAATGAAAGAAAAAAGTGTCGATGCTCACTGTGATAATGAAATGTAACAAACCTCTTATTCCAACTTTGTTTGCTAAGCCCAACACACCCGCTGACTCCATTTCAATATTCACGACGCCGTGTTTTTGTAACTTGTTCATGAACTCTTGTTTGTCTTTCTCATCGTAGTCACAGAATGAACCGTCAAGTCGACCTTGAGCTGGTGAATGAACAGAACGAAACGAAATAAGTGACTAATCAAAACGAAACAAATAACGGTTTCAAAAGGCGGCGTTCCCTGCAATCCAATCTGTCTCACAGGCCAACTTAAACTATAAATCAGTTCCCTGTAACCCAATCTGCCTCACAGGCCTGCTTGAACTATAAACCAGTTCCCTGTAACCCAATCTGCCTCACAGGCCAGCTTGAACTATAAATCAGTTCCCTGTAACCCAATCTGCCTCACAGGCCTGCTTGAACTATAAACCAGTTCCCTGCAATCCAATCTGCCTCACAGGCCAGCTTGAACTATAAATCAGTTCCCTGTAACCCAATCTGCACCACAGGCCAGCTTGAACTATAAATCAGTTCCCTGTAACCCAATCTGCCTCACAGGCCAGCTTGAACTATAAATCAGTTCCCTGTAACCCAATCTGCAAATAACGGTTTCAAAAGGCGGCGTTCCCTGTAACTCAATCTGCCTCACAGACCAGCTTGAACTAAAAATTAGTTCCTATCATCCAAAAGTCAAAAAGGCTGCGCGACACGACTGAAACTAATCAGACCAAGCTTGTGACGTGGCAAAAATAAAAAAAGCGGTCCCGTCTAAATAGTTCAAGATGGCCGTGTCTACATGCAGAAGGTAGGTAGCGGTTTCAAATCCCTGCATGTCCCGTCATCTACCTATATCTTTTGCGGTGGTCTTCATAACCCATGCTCACAGTGGGGGAGATGGTATGGGTAAAACACAGTTTTAAATTTCATGGCGTCACACTATACTTTTTTTTATTCACATGTTTTTGACTGGTTGGAAAAATATTTAACACGTGAGAATATTTTTATAACGTTTTATTTATCATCAAAAATTAGGAAAGTAAATAGAACAGTAAACGTATTGTGTATCGCCCCCATACCCCCCCTCCCCACAAATACCCCCCCCCACCCCCGCCACAAAAAAAGCAATTAAAAAAAACGAAAAATAAAAAATAAGTTTAAATTAGTTCCTACATATCAAGTGTTACATTAAAGTAGTTCCTTCATATCAAGAGTTACATTAAATTAGTTCCTTCATATCAAGTGTTACATTAAATTAGTTCCTTCATATCAAGTGTTACATTAAATTAGTTCCTTCATATCAAGTGTTACATTAAATTAGTTCCTTCATATCAAGTGTTACATTAAATTATTCAGTACTACACATGTATATCATTATGTTCAGTACTATACACGTGTATCATTATGTTCAGTACTATACACGTATATCATTATGTTCAGTACTATACACGTATATCATTATGTTCAGTACTATACACGTATATCATTATGTTCAGTACTATTCATGGGTATCATTATGTTCAGTACTATACACGTATATCACTATGTTCAGTACTATACACGTATATCATTATGTTCAGTACTATACATGTATATCATTATGTTCAGTACTATACACGTATATCATTATGTTCAGTACTAGACATGTATATCATTATGTTCAGTACTATACACGTATATCATTATGTTCAGTACTATACATGTATATCAATATGTTCAGTACTATACACGTATATCATTATGTTCAGTACTAGACATGTGTATCATTATGTTCAGTACTATACACGTATATCATTATGTTCAGTACTATACACGTATATCATTATGTTCAGTACTATACAGGTATATCATTATGTTCAGTACTATACACGTATATCACTATGTTCAGTACTATACATGTATATCATTATGTTCAGTACTATACACGTATATCACTATGTTCAGTACTGAACATTATATCATTATGTTCAGAATCGATATTAAATTTTGGGCCTAAGCAAAGACGTTTAGAGAAATTTTGGGTGGGCAAACGTTTTGTTTCGAGGGCCACATTGGGTTGGTAAATTTTGTCAGACTGGCCGGACAAACATCAGATGGATGCAGTTTTGAAATGAACTAATATAAATTAGACAGGTCGAACCAACATCAGATGGATGCCGTGTTGACATGAACTAATATAAATTAAAGGGGAACACACATTAACATACAAGGCTAGTTCTGTGCTTCAGTCTGTAAAGACTGTAGGGCCACGGGTTGGATTGAATAGTCCGGTGGGCTAAATTTGGCCCACGGGCCGTAGTTTGCTCATGGCGCCCCCCCACCCCAAGGTTTGTTGCCTAAATTGTCTCTATTCATAAGTAACGGCTATGACTGAGAAGGTCAAGGTAAAATGCAGGCTTGCGGAGCCGCCAAATTTTTTCCGGTTCCGGCTCCCACAAATTTGATGGCTCCGGCACGGCTCCGGCTCCCTATTATGATAGTATCACACGAGACAAAATTTTTTGTAGTTGCGCCACGCAAACATGCCGCTGATAAAAAGTTATGCAAATTTAGCCGCATTCACCCCCATAGTCAGGAACTTGAAAAAATATACGCATGTCGGTTTTACTAAAAAACAAACCATTTCAGTGCATCCAGAATCAAATCATTATTTTCGACCGATGTTTCACTAGTCGTCATTTTCATAAGTAATAAAAAGTTATTTCAATGATCAAATTAGCAAATAGTAAAATGATACATTATTTAAAATATTTTAAAGACTTCAGTATTTATATTTATCATTTATAATAAATTCGAAGTGACTATTCGGACCCGGGTACCAATAAACTCCGATTTTTATTCGGACCCCGTCCCAATAAAGTCTGATTGTTATTCGGACCCGTGGCAAATATGCACTTAGCTTAGCTATACATAAAATGTATTTTTGTTTTTAGATCTATTGTCCCCGTTTTGTCTGTCTGTCTGTCTGTCAGTCTGTCTGCCCGTCATCACCCTAGATCTCAACAATAAGTCCTAGACCCATGATGTATATATCATTTTGTAGGTCTTGGCCTGCCATGTGTGCAGCAAAAGTCCATTTTGCGATCTGACCTCTGAGGGCCGAAAAAGGGGGCGTATTAAGTACCGTTTTTTACTATATATGCTATATTAACAAAGGAGCGCCCTATATCTCAGCAACCATAAGTCCTAGACCCATGATGTATATATCATTTTGTAGGTCTTGGCCTGCCATGTGTGCAGCAAAAGTCCATTTCGCGATCTGACCTCTCAGGGCTAAGATATAAGAGTTTCATAGATACCGTTTTTGCTTATATTTTAAATATAAATAATAAAAGCTAATCAAAGGGGCGTAATCATTATTTATTTTTGTAACAGTTATTCAACATGATTACTTCCCTCTCTATTTGCGTACTCGAAAATGCTCTAAAATGTCCTTTGTCCGAAACGGAAAAGACAAATTGCTTGTTTTTTATAATTGTTTGAATTGTATGATTTAATCGTTACTCAGTGTCTTGGGTTCCACTAAGCGGACTCTGTATTATTATTTTTTCGGGTTCCGTCTAATAAAGTTTAAATATAGCTAAGCTTAGTGCATATTTGCCACGGGTCCGAATAACAATCGGATTTTATTGGGACCCGGGTCCGTATAGCCACAGCCTTATAAATTTATCTACTCTATTTCAGATATTCTGTTTATAATAAAATTGTTAAATACAGAAAGCGACCATTTTGTTTTTAGTCTATTACAAATTCGCGGTCAAATAATAATACGAAATGACGCGTTCTATTTGTCGTCGTTGTAAAAATTTATTTTAAATGATTGATACAATTATTCTATGAAATAAAACTGTTTTAACGTTATATATAACAAAATAACATGCCATTAAAAAAATTTCGGAGGGTAAACAAGATTTAAAACGAACACAAAACAATTCCCCATTAAAGATTTCTTGTGGTGATATGCGTGCACGCTATCATTTAAACGCTTTTACTGTTGTGGGCTTGTGGCGTTCGTAAAACTGGCAACATTTCAAATTGTAGGAGGCAAACAATCAAACAAATTTGGAATTTAAAGCTAAAAAAAAAAAATCTGCTGTAAAAAAAAAAATTGGGAGCCGTGGAGCCGCCAGATTTTTTCGGCTCCGGCTCCAGCAAAAAGCAGCGGCTCCCGGCTCCTCGGCTCCGGAGCGCAAGCCTGGTAAAATGTTAGTTTTTTTTCCTTGGAAATAAAACATGTTATTTTTTTTTGTAATATTACATTAACAAGTGTAATCATTATCTTGTCACCTTGATAAAAGTCATCCGCGCAATATGTCTTGCCCTTGATGACCTTGAAGACATCGTTCTCCTGACTGCACTGAATCAATTCATCAACCAAGTCCTTGTCTGCCAATGTTGATAGCTTTAGAGGTTGACCCAATGAGGACTAGTGAGTGACAGAATTTAGAATATTATCATACTGATGTATACATACATCCATCAATCATTTGTCCGTCCATATGTCCGTCCATCCATCTGTCTGTCTATCTATCTGCTCGCCCGTCCTCAGTCGGTCTGTCTATCTATCTGCTCGCCCGTCCTCAGTCGGTCTGTCTATCTATCTGCTCGTCCGTCCTCAGTCGGTCTGTCTATCTATCTGCTCGCCCGTCCGTCAATCTGTTTGTCTATCAACTCACCCGTCCGTCAGTCCGTCTGTCTATCTATCCGCTCGCTAGTCCATCCGTCTGTCTGCCTTGACTGTCTCACACTGTCTGTGTGTATGCCCATAAGGTTGTTTACTTGTGAGCGCTATATGTATACATATTCTATTTATTCTCTTACTGTATTATAGAAAGGTTCGAAACCAACTGTCAGTGCTTCAGACGTCACGACCACAGTTCCTACCTCAGCACCTAAACCGATAATAATAAATACAAACAAACAAAACAAACAACAATATCCATTAATTTAACTTCTCTTTCAAAAATCTAAATATTTTATTCAAAAAAAAAAAATGGTTAAATCGCAATATTCGGAAACGTTGTTCCATTGAGAATGTTTATCTGATTATAAAACCGACTTAAATAATTAGTTAATTTCAAACCCTTGTCTCTGTCAACATATTGATTGTTTTGTGATTCCTTTATGATTTTTTTTCCAATTAATGCTTAATCTAATTAACCAAGTCTCTCACTGAAACTGCAAACCTTGTCCAGTTTTGGGTTGAAATCATACTGCCCTACGAATTTTAAGGATGAATTAAAAAATTAAAATAATTCAATTTCATGTTCTCTTCAACTTTGCCGTTTCCTAATTCAATTTCGCTGTCATGGCTGATGACATGGTACTGTTGTTGTAGCTAATTTCTAGTAGGCCTCACTCAATTACAAATAAATAAACATTTAGAAGGTATATTTGTTTGTGTCCCACCACGATCAAAACATTACTCATTTGATGTATATCAGCTCTTATGTATACAAGTTTTCCTATGATAAATTGATACGACACATCACTAATGTGTGATATACTGATAAATTAATACTACACATCACTAATGTGTGATAAACAGATAAATTGATGAGACACATCACTAATGTGTGATATACTGATAAATTGATACGACACATCACTAATGTGTGATAAATAGATGAATTGATGAGACACATCACATCACTAATGTGTGATATACTGATAAATTGATACGACACATCACTAATGTGTGATTTACAGATAACTTGATAAGACACATCACTAATGTGTGATAAACTGATAAATTGATGAGACACATCACTAATGTGTGATATACTGATAAATTGATAAGACACATCACTAATGTGTGATATACTGATAAATTGATACGACACATCACTAATGTGTGATAAATAGATGAATTGATGAGACACATCACTAATGTGTGATATACTGATAAATTGATACAACACATCACTAATGTGTGATAAATAGATGAATTGATGAGACACATCACTAATGTGTGATAAATAGATAAATATGGGCCAATTTACTTTCAGGGCTTAAATCTAACCCTAACCCTAACCCTAATGTGATCCACCGAGTGTATTAGGGTAACTTGAGTATCAGGGCCATTGTGATAGTAACTCAGTAAGTGAAATATAAATAGTTTTTTTAGTATGGGTGGGCCTCTCAATCCCTTGCGACAGGACGGCCTCAAATCGTGGTCGGTCGTCTTACCTATTCCACCACAGGTTCCGACACGTATGAGTGTGACGTCGCAGCAGCCCGCCCTGAACAACAGTTTGAATGTCTCATGTAGTGCAACAGACAGAGAGGGGTTTCCAATACCATGCTGGAGATTAAAAAAAATATCACCATAAATAGAACAAATGGACAAATCTTTATGGTAAAATGTTTATAAAATCAGGTGTTTATTTCATTTTACATGAGTAGATCTGAATGAATTATTAATTAGACTGATAATAAAATTAATGCATTAGATTTGAAAAACTCATTCTTTAGATCAGAACAATTAATTCATTAGATCTGAACAATTCATTTATTAGATCTGAACAATTCATTCATAAGATGTAAACAATTCATTCATTAGATGTGAACAATTCATTCATTAGATGTGAACAATTCATTCATTAGATGTGAACAATTCATTCATTAGATGTGAACAATTCATTCATTGTATCTCAACAATTTACTAATTAAATCTCAGCAATTAATTCAACAAATATCATCTATTTATTTATCAGCAGTCCGGTTAAAACAACAACAGTTACAATGAATGTGTTTTTTAGATCAGTAATCCACAGTGATTTCACCTTCTCTATACACATTGTCTATCGACAATTCTAGATTTTACATTTCAATTGCACAACATCAACATTATTGATAAATCAGTTTTAACACTGACAATACTTATTCTATGCAGTATCAACTCAAAGTAAGCTGTGATTCAATAGACACTCCTACATGGACAAAAAAAAACTGCTTGCTGCTTTTTGTTTACTAACAATTGTTTCATTTTTTTCTGTGGCACACAACAAGTGAAGTGGGCCACATACTGTACTTCTATATCCATTGAAACTTCTCATCTTGAGTCTAGTCTCATATACTAATTAGCTTACAGTTCCAGCAGTCATTTACTTCAGGGTCACCTTAGTCTAATACAAACAACAAGTATTCACAACGTCTGCACGACATTAACCTACACCTAAATATAGATACATTAAATGGACACAGCTGTGCAATAACACAATAGAATATCAAATGCATACATTAATTATTTTAAACACAATAACCGATAAACTACAAACATTTAATCCTTGAAACAAAATAACACTTCATTTACACACATTCATTATTTTTGACACAATTACACACCAAATACTCACATTTCGTTCTTTTTAACACAATTACACACCAAATACTTGTGGTATTTGTATTGTATATATATATATATATATATATATATATATATATATATATATATATACTTGGGGTATTTGTATTGTATACATATTTACCTGGGGTATTTGTATTGTATTTATATATATATACTTGTATATATATATACAAATACCCCAGGTATATATATATATACAATACAAATACCCAAGGTATATATATATATATACACAATACAAATACCCCAGGTATATATATATATATATATATACTTGGGGTATTTGTATATATATATATATATATATATACCTGGGGTATTTGTATTGTATATATATATACTTGGGGTATTTGTATTGTATATATATATACTTGGGGTATTTGTATTGTATATATATATATATATATATATACCCGGGGTATTTGTATTGTATATATATACCTGGGGTATTTGTATTGTATATATATATATACCTGGGGTATTTGTATTGTATATATATATATATACATGGGGTATTTGTATTGTATATATATATATATATACTTGGGGTATTTGTATTGTATATATATACCTGGGGTATTTGTATTGAATCTCTATACTTATAAGATGCATTTGCTGTCTGTCTGTCTGTTCCCATAAAACTCAAGATCCAGACAACCAAATAACGTGAAATTTGGTACACGTACACAAAATTACATGGGGAAGGTTCTTAAACAGGTTTCGTTCCATCTCAATGGGTACTTTAATTGTAATTAATTATTTTGAATATCAAAGACATGAAAATTGGCAAACTTTTACCCCGATTACAGGTTTTACGAGCTTCTCTCCCACCATACGAACTTATTATAAATATGATCGGTACGGGGAACCAAATATCACATTACTTACTACATTATTACATTCCATTCCTTCATCCATAGGAATCGTCATCTTTTGCTACAGTCATGCCTAAGAGAGAGAGAGGGGGGAGAGGGAGGGAGGGAAAGAGGGAGGGAGGGAGAGAGGGGGGAATGGAGGGAGAGAGGGAGGGAGAGAGAGGGAGGGATGGAGGAAAAGAGGGAGGGAGGGAGAGAGAGGGGGAGAGAGAGGGGGGAAAGAGGGAGGGAGGGAGTAAAAGAGGGAGGGAGAGGGTGAGGGAGGGAAAAAGGGAAAGAGGGAGGGGGAAAGAGAGAGAGAGAGAGAGAGAGAGAGAGAGAGAAAGAGAGAGAGAGAGAGAGGAACTACCATAAATGTTTGTATCACATTGCTTTAAGATAAATGTACCCTTTTATTGCATGCAAATAAACCCTTTTTTACGCGTCTTATTTTAAATCTTAATTAAACGTCAAATTACGCTTCTTAAATAAACAGAAAACCTTATTTTAAACCCGGGCAAAGCCGGGTACTTGCAACTAGTATATATATACTGGGGTATTTGTATTGTATATATATATATATATACTTGGGGTGTTTGTATTGTATATATATATATACTTGGGGTATTTGTATTGTATATATACATATATATATATATATACTTGGGGTATTTGTATTGTATATATATATATAATTGGGGTATTTGTATTGTATATATATACTTGGGGTATTTGTATTGTATATATATATATATATATATACTTGGGGTATTTGTATTGTATATATATATACTTGGAGTATTTGTATTGTATATATATATATATATATATACTTGGGGTATTTGTATTGTATATATATATATATACTTGGGGTATTTGTATTGTATATATATATATACTTGGGGTATTTGTGTTGTATATATATATATACTTGGGGTATTTGTATTGTATATATATATATATATACTTGGGGTATTTGTATTGTATATATATATATATACTTGGGGTATTTGTATTGTATATATATATACTTGGGGTATTTGTATTGTATATATATATACTTGGGGTATTTGTATTGTATATATATATATACTTGGGGTATTTGTATTGTATATATATATATACTTGGGGTATTTGTATTGTATATATATATATATATATATATACTTGGGGTATTTGTATTGTATATATATATACTTGGGGTATTTGTATTGTATATATATACCTGGGATATTTGTATTGTATATATATATATACTTGGGGTATTTGTATTGTATATATATATACTTGGGGTATTTGTATTGTATATATATATACTTGGGGTATTTGTATTGTGTATATATATATACTTGGGGTAATTGTATTGTATATATATACTTGGGGTATTTGTATTGTATATATATATATACCTGGGGTATTTGTATTGTTTTTTTCTAATCAGGGCCTTACTATAGATAGGCAATCCTCGATGGAGGCACCCCCCCCCCCACTTCTTCCAGCAACAATGTCTTTTAAATTTGGTGCAAGAGGGTCCCGAAACTACTTTTGCCTAGAGTTACCAAGTATCCATGAAAGACTGCATTGGGTTCCCATAGATTCCACGAATGTTGAAATAATTGCGTTTCTAAAATGTAAACTAGTAGTTGACAGTTTTAAGTCTGCGTCAACTTTCACCCTCTCAATGGTTAAGCGATTGTTTATTGATACGCTGTTGATCCCTAGCTGTTGATCCCTAGCTGTTGATCCCTAGCTCACATTCGTGTTGAATGGGCCTAGAGGTTCACTTGCTATAGCGACATCTAGCTCACTTTCTAGGAACTTCACAGTAACTCCAGTAAGCAATATATAGAGATCGAATTTTTATTGTAAATTATGACAAACCTCCAAGCCCAAGGACACAGAGGAAGAAATTAGTTTTAAAAAGGCTTCTCTGACTTACAATGTTGGGAACTTGATTATTTTTCTATCTATTATACAAGTATATTATTAACTTGTAAAAAATGTAAATACAATCAATATATTACGTCAGCCCTGTGTTAAAAAAATCACCAAACGTTTAATTATAGGCTCGAGTTACTTACATTGACACAAAATATTGGACCAACCAAGAAGCCAGAATAGCGAGAGTTCCGAAAGGCATAATCAAAAATGATGTCATCGTTTGTCCGGTCCAGGAGATTGGAAGCAAGATGGCGGGCTAATGTCTCCATGCGTTCTTTCGTACCGCCAACCAATACAAACTAAAAAAATAAAATACATTTTTTTCATTATTAACTTTTTTTAGATGTTAAGATTTCTTAAACGAATTAAACAGGCTGTTATTCCGAAAACCAAATCCGACAATAACCGAATAGGAGTATTAACATGGGAATTACTGTTAACTCAATTAATCCGTTTCAATTGCAAACGAAAAACACATTTTATCTAGTATGACTACATGTTTAACAGCACGAGAATTTCAAATGGAAAATGAATATAAATAACTTGTGTAAATAATAAGTGAGGATTTAGAATTGTATTTTACTCTACAAAATACTTCTCTTGACGTACTGAAGAAGGGAAAACAAAAGGGGAGAGAAATTTTATTCGGATGGGGATTTTTCCTCGATAAGTTTTTTAAAAACACAGCAGTGAAGTTACATGGGAAATCAGCGCGAAGAATAAATCAATCAGCGATGACCGAAAACCATTACACTAACAAATCGACGAAACCGGAATTAAACGGAAACTGAAAATAAAACAACTTTAACTGATGTACGACTGAACATTATTCTAAATTATTCATTAAATGGGCACAATCTGCTGGGATAACAGATCAGTTGGCTGACAGAAATATGTTAAACGATTGACCCGGGTGGGGGGGGGGGTCGTCTGGAGACAGGTAAACTGACAGGGTTTTTTTTTGAGGCCCTTGGCTAACATACAATCTGTCGATTTTTGAGGCCCTTGGCTAACATACAATCTGTCGAGTTCTCAATTTGAAAGCTTGATAATTATTATAGTCGTGTCGATTATTAAAGGCCTAGTTATTTCATCTGCCCACATGTGTAATAATTAGTAATGTTCAACATATCAACATTCTATCAGTTCAACATATCAACAGTCTATCAGTTCAACATATCAACAGTCTATCAGTTCAACTTATCAACAGTCTATCAGTTCAACTTATCCACAGTCTATCAGTTCAACTTATCCACAGTCTATCAGTTCAACTTATCCACAGTCTATCAGTTCAACTTATCCACAGTCTATCAGTTCAACCTATCAACATTCTATCAGTTCAACATATCAACAGTCTATCAGTTCAACTTATCAACATTCTATCAGTTCAACTTATCAACAGTCTATCAGTTCAACCTATCAACAGTCCATCAGTTCAACTTATCAACATTCTATCAGTTCAACATATCAACAGTCTATCAGTTCAACCTATCAACATTCTATCAGTTCAACTTATCCACAGTCTATCAGTTCAACTTATCAACATTCTATCAGTTCAACTTATCCACAGTCTATCAGTTCAACCTATCAACATTCTATCAGTTCAACTTATCCACAGTCTATCAGCTCAACTTATCAACATTCTATCAGTTCAACTTATCAACATTCTATCAGTTCAACTTATCAACATTCTATCAGTTCAACTTATCAACATTCTATCAGTTCAACTTATCAACAGTCTATCAGTTCAACCTATCAACATTCTATCAGTTCAACTTATCCACAGTCTATCAGTTCAACTTATCAACATTCTATCAGTTCAACTTATCAACATTCTATCAGTTCAACTTATCAACATTCTATCAGTTCAACTTATCAACATTCTATCAGTTCAACTTATCCACAGTCTATCAGTTCAACTTATCAACATTCTATCAGTTCAACTTATCAACAGCCTATCAGTTCAACCTATCAACATTATATCAGTTCAACTTATCAACATTCTATCAGTTCAACATATCAACAGTTTATCAGTTCAACATATCAACAGTCTATCAGTTCAACTTATCAACAGTCTATCAGTTCAACTTATCAACAGTCTATCAGTTCAACTTATCAACAGTCTATCAGTTCAACTTATCAACAGTCTATCAGTTCAACTTATCAACAGTCTATCAGTTCAACTTATCCACAGTCTATCAGTTCAACTTATCAACAGTCTATCAGTTCAACTTATCAACAGTCTATCAGTTCAACTTATCAACAGTCTATCAGTTCAACTTATCAACATTCTATCAGTTCAACTTATCAACAGTCTATCAGTTCAACTTATCAACAGTCTATCAGTTCAACTTATCAACAGTCTATCAGTTCAACCTATCAACAGTCTATCAGTTCAACTTATCAACAGTCTATCAGTTCAACTTATCAACAGTCTATCAGTTCAACCTATCAACAGTCTATCAGTTCAACTTATCAACAGTCTATCAGTTCAACTTATCCACAGTCTATCAGTTCAACTTATCCACAGTCTATCAGTTCAACTTATCAACATTCTATCAGTTCAACTTATCAACAGTCTATCAGTTCAACTTATCCACAGTCTATCAGTTCAACTTATCAACAGTCTATCAGTTCAACTTATCAACAGTCTATCAGTTCAACCTATCAACAGTCTATCAGTTCAACTTATCAACAGTCTATCAGTTCAACTTATCAACAGTCTATCAGTTCAACCTATCAACAGTCTATCAGTTCAACTTATCAACAGTCTATCAGTTCAACTTATCCACAGTCTATCAGTTCAACTTATCCACAGTCTATCAGTTCAACTTATCAACAGTCTATCAGTTCAACTTATCAACAGTCTATCAGTTCAACTTATCCACAGTCTATCAGTTCAACTTATCAACAGTCTATCAGTTCAACTTATCCACAGTCTATCAGTTCAACTTATCCACAGTCTATCAGTTCAACTTATCAACAGTCTATCAGTTCAACTTATCAACAGTCTATCAGTTCAACTTATCCACAGTCTATCAGTTCAACTTATCAACAGTCTATCAGTTCAACTTATCCACAGTCTATCAGTTCAACTTATCCACAGTCTATCAGTTCAACTTATCAACAGTCTATCAGTTCAACTTATCAACAGTCTATCAGTTCAACTTATCAACAGTCTATCAGTTCAACTTATCCACAGTCTATCAGTTCAACTTATCAACAGTCTATCAGTTCAACTTATCCACAGTCTATCAGTTCAACTTATCCACAGTCTATCAGTTCAACTTATCAACAGTCTATCAGTTCAACTTATCAACAGTCTATCAGTTCAACTTATCCACAGTCTATCAGTTCAACTTATCCACAGTCTATCAGTTCAACTTATCAACAGTCTATCAGTTCAACTTATCAACAGTCTATCAGTTCAACTTATCAACAGTCTATCAGTTCAACTTATCAACAGTCTATCAGTTCAACTTATCAACAGTCTATCAGTTCAACTTATCAACAGTCTATCAGTTCAACTTATCAACAGTCTATCAGTTCAACTTATCAACAGTCTATCAGTTCAACTTATCAACAGTCTATCAGTTCAACTTATCAACAGTCTATCAGTTCAACTTATCCACAGTCTATCAGTTCAACTTATCAACAGTCTATCAGTTCAACTTATCAACAGTCTATCAGTTCAACTTATCCACAGTCTATCAGTTCAACTTATCAACAGTCTATCAGTTCAACTTATCAACAGTCTATCAGTTCAACTTATCAACAGTCTATCAGTTCAACTTATCCACAGTCTATCAGTTCAACTTATCAACAGTCTATCAGTTCAACTTATCCACAGTCTATCAGTTCAACTTATCCACAGTCTATCAGTTCAACTTATCAACAGTCTATCAGTTCAACTTATCAACAGTCTATCAGTTCAACTTATCCACAGTCTATCAGTTCAACTTATCAACAGTCTATCAGTTCAACTTATCCACAGTCTATCAGTTCAACTTATCCACAGTCTATCAGTTCAACTTATCAACAGTCTATCAGTTCAACTTATCCACAGTCTATCAGTTCAACTTATCAACAGTCTATCAGTTCAACTTATCAACAGTCTATCAGTTCAACTTATCCACAGTCTATCAGTTCAACTTATCCACAGTCTATCAGTTCAACTTATCAACAGTCTATCAGTTCAACTTATCCACAGTCTATCAGTTCAACTTATCAACAGTCTATCAGTTCAACTTATCAACAGTCTATCAGTTCAACTTATCAACAGTCTATCAGTTCAACTTATCCACAGTCTATCAGTTCAACTTATCAACAGTCTATCAGTTCAACTTATCCACAGTCTATCAGTTCAACTTATCCACAGTCTATCAGTTCAACTTATCAACAGTCTATCAGTTCAACTTATCAACAGTCTATCAGTTCAACTTATCCACAGTCTATCAGTTCAACTTATCCACAGTCTATCAGTTCAACTTATCAACAGTCTATCAGTTCAACTTATCAACAGTCTATCAGTTCAACTTATCAACAGTCTATCAGTTCAACTTATCAACAGTCTATCAGTTCAACTTATCAACAGTCTATCAGTTCAACTTATCAACAGTCTATCAGTTCAACTTATCAACAGTCTATCAGTTCAACTTATCAACAGTCTATCAGTTCAACTTATCAACAGTCTATCAGTTCAACTTATCAACAGTCTATCAGTTCAACTTATCCACAGTCTATCAGTTCAACTTATCAACAGTCTATCAGTTCAACTTATCAACAGTCTATCAGTTCAACTTATCCACAGTCTATCAGTTCAACTTATCAACAGTCTATCAGTTCAACTTATCAACAGTCTATCAGTTCAACTTATCAACAGTCTATCAGTTCAACTTATCCACAGTCTATCAGTTCAACTTATCAACAGTCTATCAGTTCAACTTATCCACAGTCTATCAGTTCAACTTATCCACAGTCTATCAGTTCAACTTATCAACAGTCTATCAGTTCAACTTATCAACAGTCTATCAGTTCAACTTATCCACAGTCTATCAGTTCAACTTATCAACAGTCTATCAGTTCAACTTATCCACAGTCTATCAGTTCAACTTATCCACAGTCTATCAGTTCAACTTATCAACAGTCTATCAGTTCAACTTATCCACAGTCTATCAGTTCAACTTATCAACAGTCTATCAGTTCAACTTATCAACAGTCTATCAGTTCAACTTATCCACAGTCTATCAGTTCAACTTATCCACAGTCTATCAGTTCAACTTATCAACAGTCTATCAGTTCAACTTATCCACAGTCTATCAGTTCAACTTATCAACAGTCTATCAGTTCAACTTATCAACAGTCTATCAGTTCAACTTATCAACAGTCTATCAGTTCAACTTATCAACAGTCTATCAGTTCAACTTATCAACAGTCTATCAGTTCAACTTATCAACAGTCTATCAGTTCAACTTATCAACAGTCTATCAGTTCAACTTATCAACAGTCTATCAGTTCAACTTATCAACAGTCTATCAGTTCAACTTATCAACAGTCTATCAGTTCAACTTATCAACAGTCTATCAGTTCAACTTATCAACAGTCTATCAGTTCAACTTATCAACAGTCTATCAGTTCAACTTATCAACAGTCTATCAGTTCAATTTATCAACAGTCTATCAGTTCAACTTATCAGCAGTCTATCAGTTCAACTTATCAACAGTCTATCAGTTCAACTTATCAACAGTCTATCATAGTTTTATGTCACTAGTGAGTTGGGGGGGGGTGGAGAGGGGGGGACAAAGACGTTTCCCTGGTACTGCGAGGGACTACTAATGAATAACAAGCTAACAATAGTCTACGTGCTATTACATGAGTGCTACATGCTATTACAAGAGTGCTACATGTTATTACAAGAGTGCTACATGCTATAACGAGAGTGCTACATGCTATAACGAGAGTGCTACATGCTATAACAAGAGTGCTACATGCTATAACGAGAGTGCTACAATGCTATATGCTATAATGAGAGTGCTACATGCTATTCATCCTACTTTGACTTTGTAGAACTTGTCTATAATCTGCTGGTCATCCAGCTCTATACACAAGTGAAATAATTTGTCGCCTCTGTTGTTCTCCAGATGTTTATTGGGCAGAGTTATGAAATTATCACTGACAATGAAAACATGAAATAAATTTAGAGATATTGTGACGAGTGATTGGAATAAAAAAAAAACCAATGAAGAATCTAATCTGACTGCATTCATTTCAAGTTTG
>JAGDYQ010000252.1:812714-851262 GCA_021962125.1 Bulinus truncatus
GAAATTGAATTAGGAAATAACTAAGTTGAAGAGAACATGAAATTGAATTATTTTAATTTTTTTTATTCATCCTTAAAATTCGTAGGGCAGTATAATTTCAACCCAAAACTGGACAAAGTTGCAGTTTCCTGTGAGAGACTTGGTTAATTAGGTTAAGCATTAATTGGGGAAAAAAATCATAAAGGAATCACAAAACAATCAATATGTTGACAGAGACAAGGGTTTGAAATTAACTAATTATTAAAGTCGGCTTTATAATCAGATAAACAATCTCAATGGAACAACATTTTCGAATATTGCGATTTAACCATTTTTTTTATTTTTTTTTTAAACAAATAAAATATTTAGATTTTTGAAAGAGAAGTTAAATTAATGGATATTGTTGTTTGTTTTGTTTGTTTGTATTTATTATTATCGGTTCAGGTGCTGAGGTAGGAACTGTGGTCGTGACGTCTGAAGCACTGACAGTTGGTTTTGAACCTTTCTATAATACAGTAAGAGAATAGAATATTTATACATATAGCGCTCACAAGTAAACAACCTATGGGCATACACACAGACAGTGTGAGACAGTCAAGGCAGACAGACGGATGGACGGGCGAGCGGATAGATAAACAGACAGACGGATGGACGGGCGAGCGGATAGATAGAAAGACAGACGGATGAACGGGCGAGTGGATAGATAGAAAGACGGACGGACGGGCGAGAGGATAGATATACAAAGAGACTGGCGGACGGGTGAGCGGATAGACAGACAGACGGAAGGACAGAACGACGGAAGATAAACAAAAAAGGGGGGGGGGACAGACGGACTGACGGACGGGTGAGTTGATAGATAAACAGATTGATGGACGGGTGAGCGGATAGATAGACAGACAGACTGATGGACGGGCGAGATGATAGAGTGACAGACGGATGGACGGGCGAGAGGATAGATAGAGTGACAGACGGATGGGCGGGCGAGCGGATAGATAGACAGACGGACTGACGGACGGACGGACATATGGACGGACAAATGATTGAT
This sequence comes from Bulinus truncatus, assembly GCA_021962125.1. Lineage (NCBI taxonomy): Eukaryota > Metazoa > Mollusca > Gastropoda > Planorbidae > Bulinus > Bulinus truncatus. The sequence continues at coordinate 813,739 of JAGDYQ010000252.1, forward strand.
GGATGTGTGTATACATCAGTGTGATAATATTCTAAATTCTGTCACTCAATAGTCCTCATTGGGCCAACCTCTAAAGCTATCAACATTCGCAGACAAGGACTTGGTTGATGAATTGATTCAGTGCAGTCAGGAGAACGATGTCTTCAAGGTCATCAAGGGCAAGACATATTGCGCGGATGACTTTTATCAAGGTGACAAGATAATGATTACACATGTTAATGTAATATTACAAAAAAAAAATAACATGTTTTATTTCTAAGAAAAAAAAACTAACATTTTACCAGGCTTGCGCTCCGGAGCCGAGGAGCCGGGAGCCGCTGCTTTTTGCTGGAGCCGGAGCCGAAAAATCTGGCGGCTCCACGGCTCCCAATTTTTTTTTTTTACAGCAGATTTTTTTTTTTTAGCTTTAAATTCCAAATTTGTTTGATTGTTTGCCTCCTACAATTTGAAATGTTGCCAGTTTTACGAACGCCACAAGCCCACAACAGTAAAAGCGTTTAAATGATAGCGTGCACGCATATCACCACAAGAAATCTTTAATGGGGAATTGTTTTGTGTTCGTTTTAAATCTTGTTACCCTCTGGAAATTTTTTAATGGCATGTTATTTTGTTATATATAACGTTAAAACAGTTTTATTTCATAGAATAATTGTATCAATCATTTAAAATAAATTTTTACAACGACGACAAATAGAACGGGCGTCATTTCGTATTATTATTTGACCGCGAATTTGTAATAGACTAAAAACAAAATGGTCGCTTTAACTGTATTTAACAATTTTATTATAAACAGAATATCTGAAATAGAGTAGATAAATTTATAAGGCTGTGGCTATGGACCCGGGTCCCAATAAAATCCGATTGTTATTCGGACCCGTGGCAAATATGCACTAAGCTTAGCTATATTTAAACTTTATTAGACGGAACCCGAAAAAATAATACAGAGTCCGCTTAGTGGAACCCAAGACACTGGTAACGATTAAATCATACAATTCAAACAATTATAAAAAACAAGCAATTTGTCTTTTCCGTTTCGGACAAAGGACATTTTAGAGCATTTTCGAGTACGCAAATAGAGAGGAAGTAATCATGTTGAATAACTGTTACAAAAATAAATAATGATTACGCCCCTTTGATTAGCTTTTATTATTTATATTTAAAAATATAAGCAAAAACGGTATCTATGAAACTCTTATATCTTAGCCCTGAGGAGGTCAGATCGCGAAATGGACTTTTGCTGCACACATGGCAGGCCAAGACCTACAAGAAAATGATATATACATCATGGGTCTACGGACTTATGGTTGCTGAGATATAGGGCGCTCCTTTGTTAATATAGCATATATAGTAAAAAACGGTACTTAATACGCCCCCTTTTTCGGCCCTCAGAGGTCAGATCGCAAAATGGACTTTTGCTGCACACATGGCAGGCCAAGACCTACAAAATGATATATACATCATGGGTCTAGGACTTATTGTTGAGATCTAGGGTGATGACGGGCAGACAGACTGACAGACAGACAGACAGACAAAACGGGGACAATAGATCTAAAAACAAAAATACATTTTATGTATAGCTAAGCTAAGTGCATATTTGCCACGGGTCCGAATAACAATCAGACTTTATTGGGACGGGGTCCGAATAAAAATCGGAGTTTATTGGTACCCGGGTCCGAATAGTCACTTCGAATTTATTATAAATGATAAATATAAATACTGAAGTCTTTAAAATATTTTAAATAATGTATCATTTTACTATTTGCTAATTTGATCATTGAAATAACTTTTTATTACTTATGAAAATGACGACTAGTGAAACATCGGTCGAAAATAATGATTTGATTCTGGATGCACTGAAATGGTTTGTTTTTTAGTAAAACCGACATGCGTATATTTTTTCAAGTTCCTGACTATGGGGGTGAATGCGGCTAAATTTGCATAACTTTTTATCAGCGGCATGTTTGCGTGGCGCAACTACAAAAAATTTTGTCTCGTGTGATACTATCATAATAGGGAGCCGGAGCCGTGCCGGAGCCATCAAATTTGTGGGAGCCGGAACCGGAAAAAATTTGGCGGCTCCGCAAGCCTGCATTTTACCTTGACCTTCCCTGTCATAGCCGTTACTTATGAACAGAGAAAATTTAGGCAACAAACCTTGGGGTGGGGGAGGGGGCGCCATGAGCAAACTACGGCCCGTGGGCCAAATTTAGCCCACCGGACTATTTAATCTAACCCGTGGCCCTACACTCTTTACAGACTGAAGCACAGAACTAGCCTTGTATGTTAATGTGTGTTCCCCTTTAATTTATATTAGTTCATGTCAACACGGCATCCATCTGATGTTGGTTCGACCTGTCTAATTTATATTAGTTCATTTCAAAACTGCATCCATCTGATGTTTGTCCGGCCAGTCTGACAAAATTTACCAACCCAATGTGGCCCTCGAAACAAAACGTTTGCCCACCCAAAATTTCTCTAAACGTCTTTGCTTAGGCCCAAAATTTAATATCGATTCTGAACATAATGATATAATGTTCAGTACTGAACATAGTGATATACGTGTATAGTACTGAACATAATGATATACATGTATAGTACTGAACATAGTGATATACGTGTATAGTACTGAACATAATGATATACCTGTATAGTACTGAACATAATGATATACGTGTATAGTACTGAACATAATGATATACGTGTATAGTACTGAACATAATGATACACATGTCTAGTACTGAACATAATGATATACGTGTATAGTACTGAACATATTGATATACATGTATAGTACTGAACATAATGATATACGTGTATAGTACTGAACATAATGATATACATGTCTAGTACTGAACATAATGATATACGTGTATAGTACTGAACATAATGATATACATGTATAGTACTGAACATAATGATATACGTGTATAGTACTGAACATAGTGATATACGTGTATAGTACTGAACATAATGATACCCATGAATAGTACTGAACATAATGATATACGTGTATAGTACTGAACATAATGATATACGTGTATAGTACTGAACATAATGATATACGTGTATAGTACTGAACATAATGATACACGTGTATAGTACTGAACATAATGATATACATGTGTAGTACTGAATAATTTAATGTAACTCTTGATATGAAGGAACTAATTTAATGTAACTCTTGATATGAAGGAACTAATTTAATGTAACTCTTGATATGAAGGAACTAATTTAATGTAACACTTGATATGAAGGAACTAATTTAATGTAACTCTTGATATGAAGGAACTACTTTAATGTAACACTTGATATGTAGGAACTAATTTAAACTTATTTTTTATTTTTCGTTTTTTTTAATTGCTTTTTTTGTGGCGGGGGTGGGGGGGGGTATTTGTGGGGAGGGGGGGTATGGGGCGATACACAATACGTTTACTGTTCTATTTACTTTCCTAATTTTTGATGATAAATAAAACGTTATAAAAATATTCTCACGTGTTAGATATTTGTCCAACCAGTCAAAAACATGTGAATAAAAAAAGTATACTGTGACGCTATGAAATTTAAAGCTGTGTTTTACCCATACCATCTCCCACACTGTGTGCGTTGGTTATGAAGACCACCGCAAAAGATATAGGTAGATGACGGGACATGCAGGGATTTGAACCCGCTACCTACCTACTGCATGTAGACAAAGCCATCTTGAACTATTTTTACGGGACAGTTTTTTTTTATTTTTGCCACGTCACAAGCTTGGTCTGATTAGTTTCAGTCGTGTCGCGCAGCCTTTTTGTACTTTGGATGATAGCAACTAATTTTTAGTTCAAGCTGGCCTGTGAGACAGATTGGATTACAGGGAACGCCGCCTTTTGAAACCGTTATTTGCAGATTGGGTTACAGGGAACTGATTTATAGTTCAAGCTGGCCTGTGAGGCAGATTGGGTTACAGGGAACTGATTTATAGTTCAAGCTGGCCTGTGGTGCAGATTGGGTTACAGGGAACTGATTTATAGTTCAAGCTGGCCTGTGAGGCAGATTGGATTGCAGGGAACTGGTTTATAGTTCAAGCAGGCCTGTGAGGCAGATTGGGTTACAGGGAACTGATTTATAGTTCAAGCTGGCCTGTGAGGCAGATTGGGTTACAGGGAACTGGTTTATAGTTCAAGCAGGCCTGTGAGGCAGATTGGGTTACAGGGAACTGATTTATAGTTTAAGTTGGCCTGTGAGACAGATTGGATTGCAGGGAACGCCGCCTTTTGAAACCGTTATTTGTTTCGTTTTGATTAGTCACTTATTTCGTTTCGTTCTGTTCATTCACCAGCTCAAGGTCGACTTGACGGCTCATTCTGTGACTACGATGAGAAAGACAAACAAGAGTTCATGAACAAGTTACAAAAACACGGCGTCGTGAATATTGAAATGGAGTCAGCGGGTGTGTTGGGCTTAGCAAACAAGGTTGGAATAAGAGGTTTGTTGTATTTCATTATCACAGTGAGCATCGACACTTTCATTCAACTAGACTGAACGCCAAGACCAAAGTTCAAAGAGCCAAAGGTCACTCTTTGATGAGATTTGTGTGGCTCTGAAATAGCCAGTGTTGTTGTTATTTGTGTTGTTGTTGTTTATTATATATAATTTTAATACTATTGCTCTCTAACTTAATAATTGAAAATGTGCGGCTCTTGGATCTATTTTGCTATTTTTAAAAACCGGATAGTTCAAAAAGCCAAAGGTCACTCTTTGATGAGATTTGTATGGTTCCATAATAGCCAGTGTTGTTGATATTTGCATTGTTGTTTTTTTTTAGATCATTTTAATACTATTGCTCTCTAAATCTTAATAATTGACAATGTGCGGCTCTTGAATCTATTTTGCCATTTAAAAAACCGGATACCTGCTCCCATTGACTTCTTACTAGGCCAAGACTGACAAAGACTTCTGTGAACTGTCTACAACCTCACCATAACTGAAGCTACAATGCTGCACCTCGTAATACTTGGTCGACTGCTGTAGCTGTGGCGCAAACCTGTGATGGTCGATCATACAACCTTAATGCCCACATCCAGTGTGTGAAGTCCCTGTAAGGATGAGATTATATTTCTTAGATCCTGTAAACCACTAATGGGGTTTTTATGCTGCCCCACCATAGCCGATAGCACAATGGCCATAGAGGCACCACGGAGATATAGGACTTGAGCCATAATTTCCTTCGTCCCCATCGGAGATCAAACCAGGTACCTACCTTCAGGTCGACAGTTGAGCGCTTTACCGCGGCTCGGGTTCATAATAGCGACTGTCAAAACAGCGATATCATGATAGCGACTGTATTAAAACAGCGACTGTCAAAACAGCGACCTCAAGATAGCGACTGTATCAAAAGAGCGATTGTCATAACAGCGACTAACACACAAACACACACATACATTACATCGCTACAACTGTTCATTATTACAAATTCAAGGCAAAAGAAATTGCAAATTACATTTCTTTTATTCTCGATGAATTTGATGAATTATAAATAACATTCAATTTGAATTAGATAGGCTGCATACAAAGTCACATGATTTAAAACGCTGACTTAAAACAGGATAGAAATAGATCAATAAGGAATTATAAATAACATTAATTTGGATTAACTACATAATACATAAATGATTTAAAGAGAAGATTTAAAATAGAATAGAAAGAGATCAACGTTAGTCAAATTATGTCACGTTTATTTCTAAATTGTGAGCAATGGCTCGAAGGAATTGCAGAAGATCTGTCAATAAGTTCATTTCATGATATAGAATATAGATGGTTAAAAAAATTGTTCATTTATTCAAAAGACTCTTAGACTGTCCGACGTCGCCCGCGGTCTACTTCTAGAGTGTTTGATGTTTTACATTTGTGTTGTTTTCTACCCACATTACTTGTTCTAATCTTAATAGCTAGACATCTTTTATATCACAACATCGAAGGGGATAGTCTTCAGTCTCTAAGCCTTTCACTATGTCCCACCAGTGAGTAGTGAGTATCAGGCCCGTAGCCAGGTCAAAGTAAGCAGGGGGCACCAATACCCAGCAAGGGGGTACCTTCTCATTTTAGTTACTTTTTCTTTTTTTTTTTTCCTCTTTTTCTTCTTTTTAAGCGGGGGGGGAGGCACTCCACACCTTGGCTACGGGGCTGGTGAGTGTATCTCACTCTGAAGTTGACAGAAAAGTCGCTATTATGACAGTTGCTATTATAATGCGGTCGCCATTTTGAAAGTCGCTGTTATGACAGTCGCCATTCTGATTACGTCGCTCATTTGAAGTAGCTGTTTTGACAGTCGCTGTTTTGACAGTCGCTGTTTTGACAGTCGCTGTTTTGACAGTCGCTATCCTGCCCGTGCAGCCTTTACCGCACGACCATCCGTCACCTTCAATAGCACATTCAGTAGCACAGAGCAGTCAGTGGGCAGGAGCGGCCATGTGTGGGCGTGGGGTAGTATCGGAAGCCCTGAGCGAGTAAGGTATGTGGGGGCCGAAAGTTGAGTTTGCTGCATATTCCGCCACTGCGATATGTACTTTTCTTTTGACTCTGCAACCCTGATAATTATTATCATTCACCTATCGAATGAAGAGAATGTTCCCTTCCACAATCCTCATCACCATCATTCCCCAACTGAATGAAGAAAATGGCCCCTTCCACAATCCTCATCACCATCATTCCCCAACTGAATGAAGAGAATGTTCCCTTCCACAATCCTCATCACCATCATTCCCCTACTGAATGAAGAGAATGTTCCCTTCCACAATCCTCATCACCATCATTCCCCAACTGAATGAAGAAAATGGCCCCTTCCACAATCCTCATCACCATCATTCCCCAACTGAATGAAGAGAATGGCCCCTTCCACAATCCTCATCACCATCATTCCCCAACTGAATGAAGAGAATGTTCCCTTCCACAATCCTCATCACCATCATTCCCCAACTGAATGAAGAGAATGTTCCCTTCCACAATCCTCATCACCATCATTCCCCAACTGAATGAAGAGAATGGCCCTTTCCACAATCCTCATCACCATCATTCCCCAACTGAATGAAGAGAATGTTCCCTTCTACAATCCTCATCACCATCATTCCCCAACTGAATGAAGAGAATGTTCCCTTCCACAATCCTCATCACCATCATTCCCCAACTGAATGAAGAGAATGTTCCCTTCCACAATCCTCATCACCATCATTCCCCAACTGAATGAAGAGAATGTTCCCTTCTACAACTATTTTTGGCGTTTTCACCTCAGATTTGTGCTACTTATATTGCCATTTTTTTAAACAGGTTTAACTTTGATTCTCTCCGCAGCTGCAGTTGTGTGCGTGGTGATTGTGAACAGAATGGAAACTGACCTCCCAGTATTAACAAAACAAAAATTTGAAGAGATTGAGGACTTCCCAATACAACTTGTCAGTAGGCTGTTAAACAAGAAATATAGAAACCATTAGGGGGCGGTAACAGATTTGTGAAGACCCTGTTGAGAAATACTACAGGTATTACAAGTACCAGTATTGCTAACAATCTCAAAAGGACAAAAAAATACAACAATAAATCTTATGTATTTGAAAGTATGTAAATTCACAGACTATTCAGTAATTTCTGGCCTATTTATACAACAAAATGAGACAGGCAGTAACATTTTATTATCAAGTATTCAATAAGTTTAAGTTTCTCACACTTTATTTGCCTGTCTTCTCAAAATACGTTCGCTAACTATACCAGCCTGTTTTATTAGTATCCTAAAAAAAAATGTAACTAAACCTGCCTGTATGTTAACATTTAGTCTAAACAGATACTTTATTGTGAATGTTTGTATATTCAATATCAGACAAGAATGTTTTTAGAAAATGTATTCCAATCCACTATTGTTTAGTCCAACAATTCATTTAAATCTGTGACCTAAATCTCAGATAACAATGTCACCTGGCCCTAAGCTGACCCATCATTTTCTGGCACCAATGTCGTCTTTCATCACTTTATTTAATTATCATTGACCCCATTAAAGATAATGAAAACTGAAATTGTTTAAAGATTGGTTCGTATGTAACTTTCATTTCCCCTCTTTTGTTTTTATATAGAAATGTTAAATGTGTTTATTTGCATCACAGAAGAATAACAATTTGCACATTAAATAAAGAACATTATTTCTCAACCTGATCACTTTTTATTATCTTACTCTGTTACTGTTTACCACATAGATAACATTGAGTTCATAAGTGTGGTATGTGTAACACAAAGAACCATCTTTGTGAATAATTTCAAGAGCATGAGCCACATGGACCTAACACAAATTTATTTCATAGACAAATACAAATACATCAAAGGCATTTCACTGAGCTTCAATTTGTAAAAATTTTATGTTTCAAATTAAATTAACAAGAATTCTCATTTAAAGTTGAAAGCAGAAAAGAACAGGAATTATTTTTATACAAGGACATAAACACAGTGATGGAGTCTGTAGATGAAATAATTGAATAGAATCAGAAAGTAACTTAACATAGAAATAGATAGGTATGATACTGATTGTACCGGTATCTGAAGTAACATCAAGTTTATGTGTGATTTGATTGAATGATATAAAATACTTATTTGATTTCCAGGCATTTCTTGGCAAAATCTTTTTTTTTAACAGATTAAGAAAAATAATTACAGGGGATTATCTTAATAGAAAAAATAATTAAAGGGGATTATCTTAATAGAAAAAAAAAAAATAATTACAGGGGATTATCTTAATAGAAAAAATAATTAAAGGGGATTATCTTAATAGAAAAATAATTATAGGGGATTATCTTAATAGAAAAAATAATTAAAGGGGATTATCTTAATAGAAAAAATAATTAAAGGGGATTATCTTAATAGAAAAAATAATTACAGGGGATTATCTTTAATAGAAAAAATAATTAAAGGGGATTATCTTAATAGAAAAAATAATTACAGGGGATTATCTTAATAGAAAAAATAATTACAGGGGATTATCTTAATAGAAAAAATAATTAAAGGGGATTATCTTATTAGAAAAAATAATTACAGGGGATTATCTTAATAGAAAAAATAATTACAGGGGATTATCTTAATAGAAAAAATAATTACAGGGGATTATCTTAATAGAAAAAAAAAAATTAATCTTTCCATAATCTGAAATGAAACACTGGTGGTACATGAAACACTGGAGATACATGAAACACTGGTGGTACATGAAACACTGGTGGTACATGGTGGTACATGAAACAAACACTGGTGGTACATGAAACACTGGTGGTACATGAAACACTGGAGGTACATGAAACACTGGAGGTACATGAAACACTGGTGGTACATGGTGGTACATGAAACACTGGTGGTACATGAAACACTGGTGGGTTTTGAGTTCTTTTGTATTTTTGTTTTATTCAATCTAACAGTAACCTAACTTTACACATCATGGTGTGTATAGTGGCTGATGGTGTGTATAGTGGCTGATGGTGTGTGTAGTGGCTGATGGTGTGTGTGTAGTGGCTGATGGTGTGTGTAGTGGCTGATTGGGCCAGAATGGTAAGGCAAGAGTAGCTTTTTTTACTGCCACCGAGATTGGGGGCGGGGGGGGATTCTTCCAGAAATGGCAAGCTGCAAGAGAATGCGTGGGTGTGACATTGTGAATACCACATTGACCATGGTAACGTCACTGTCACAAATAGCAATTTTTTTTATAACCTGGCCAGGAGACACCAATGATCTTTCCCCAGATAGGTCATCTCCTTGACCAGGTAACGCACTCTTGACAGCACCTATAACAGGATAATTTGGGAAAGCATTTTTTTTGTTGTAATAGAAAATAAAATGATGACAGGTGGATGATATTCACTGTAATGAAAGTATTCATAAAAAAAATTTGTATCCATGTCAAGAATTTTAAAAGTAATGTTTGCGAATCCTGCATATTTTTGATACATATATTAATAACAGTGTTTTAGGTTTTAAAATTTCCATAAGGTGATATAATAATACATCTTAAATTATGAATTTGATATTATAAAACAGTTGATTCTAATCTTAACAAAATTAAGACATTTCATTCCAATTTTAATTGCAATAAAAAAAAACCTTTGCGCCAAGTTTTGTAATTCTAGCTCAGTAATGTAGATTTCTATAAGCCAGTAACAGTTATGACACATACATAAATACTTATATTCTTACATTTTTATTTATAGTTAATAATAATATAAAAAGCTTTTTTTTTTTTTTTGTACTTTCTTTTAAATGAAAAGTCAAATAGTTTAAAACCCAATGATACTGTATTTTAATCAAATATGACAAAATTATAATTCACTAATGAAGTAAGTATTACAAAACTGAAACAGAAAATTTCCTCAAATCCTCTATTGACTATTGCTTAAAAATCCTTACAAATTAAAAAAAAAAAAAATTTACAAAACAGATTGACAAAAATATTTATTCTTCCAAAAATAAACAAACCAATGGCTAGTACCAGTGCATTTCTTCATAGCATCTGTAATGTTAATATATTAAATATGTGAAACTGAACTTCTTATCCTGTTAAAAATTTGTAAATGTCTGTTTCCAGATAAATAAATGATTATTAAGTATAAAACAATAAATGTAGCATTTGCAAAAAAAATTTACATTTGGACTTAGGTAATCATTACAGATTTCAAAAGCAGATTTCTTGTAAATTCCTTTTATCAAGAATCTTTATTCGTGAAATTTTCAGGTGAAAATGTTCACAAAATATCTTTCAAATAAATGTGGGAGAATAATTCAGAAATTTATCCCTTGTTATGTCTGTTTCCATCTCCTCTTCAATGATCTGCAAAAAGCAAAAAAAAAAAAAAATTTCTGAAATGCTGTTTTAAATCTGAACAATGTAATTTCTACAGCACTATAGATTTTAAGCTATTGTAAAGATTTTTAGTATTGATTTTATATGTTTAATCATCTTTCCTTCAAATTTTATATGAGTAAATTCTGTATTGCATGTACAAGAAATAGTTTATTTAATGAAGATAATATTGCAATTAATTTGCACTAGTAACAATTTAATGAATAATAAAGTATTCAGTTCTGCTTTTAATTTAGCAAAAACTGTAAAGGTTCCCATTCTAACCAAATTGAAGATTTCTGTCTTGCTGTTTCTCTGCAAGAATCCCTCCCACTAATACCAAGGTGAAACTAATTTAATGCAAAAGAAGGTGATAGCTAGCTGAAAACTTTAATGTATCTAATTTCTTTCTTTGGCATCAAAAAAAATTCTCATGGTTAAAACATAGACTTTGCACAAAACCTTCAGTGTCTGTCTTCAACATTTGACTGTAAAAAATCAAATAACTTTGCATCTCTAACAACAATATAATATTTATTTTTTTGAAAATGTTAAACTGATGGTATTACATAAGATATTACATTGCTATTAAAAAAAAGATATTAAAAATAAAAATGTTTAAACAATCATTAAAATGCACAAAAAAATAAAAAACTAATTCTCAGATCATAAAATTTATCAACACTAAAAATATAATTGTGTGCATATCTCAATATGAAGAAGATTTACTTATTTATTTATAGTTATCTACTAATATAAAGATATATTTAGTCAAGTACAGTGTCAGGCCTAGCTTTTCTGTCACCCTGGTGCAACCAGTATTTCACGCCCATATAACCATGAGTTTTCAGCTAAAATTCAATGCAGTTTACATTTCATTTCTTTCATATATGTCTTTTGTTTTGTTTGATTATTTGAAAACTTTAAATATGACAAACTTTTTAATTTGGGTCGAGGTTTCTAAGCAGCCAAAAAATTCACCACTGGTGAAAAAAACTCTGTAATCTAAAAAAGCCATAAATTTTAGAAGTCAGATATAGGTGGGACGGATGGCCCAGTGGTGTAGATACTCGACTGTCGACCTGAGAGTCCTGGGTTGATCCTCTGTGAGAACCATGGAATTTTCCAGTTGTTATTTGGTGCAAAATCATCCCACAAGTCCACCCAGCTTTAAATGGGTACCTGACTTAAGTTGGGGAACTAAAGGCGGCTGGGCGTTGTGCTAAACCACACAATCCCTACATATGCCGAGGTTATAGAAACAGATGATTTCTACACTTCATCTGCCCTGATGGCCCAGTCTAAGGGAACTGTGCAGTCAGATATCCACCATGATCTGAAAGTTTCTATGAGAATGAAATGTACTGTGAAAAGAGGGGGAATTCACCATGTCCTTACATACCAGAACCAGAGATTTTCTTGGTCTGTGTGAACCTCAAACCTGAAAAAAAACTTTAAACTAACCATCTTTAAACTCATCCATTGCCCTTGCTCTGGCTAATAGTTCTGAATCATCTCTGTCTAATTTTTCTTCTTTTTCTGCGCCCTCTCTTTTTCTCTGTCCATTGCATCTTTGTCTGGATCCTTGGCCCATTCTTGTAAACTATGACTGTGTTGAAAAGTGTTAGGAGAAAATTCAATTACTATTGATATGATATAACACAACTTGGATTTTTTTTTAATGTACAAGTAAAATTACAAGCTGATCTGCATACAGTTTTATAAAAATAAATATGTAAAATTTTAAAATAATCCAGTATACTTTACATTTACATTTTTTTTGACTTTCCAAATTTAAAAAAAAATGAATTACAATTATATATTTTTTATTTAACTTAGAAAAATTTTTGAAGTGAAGTATTTTTTGAAAGAAAAACATGCATATTTTTTTTAAATTTGAAAAATCAACACAAACCGTGGACTTCACTAAAGGTTGCCTTTATGGGAAAACATTAGCTTTTTATAGCACATAATATAGGGTGGTCAATGGAGGGGTAGCACCTCTGGTGGGAGGCTTGTTGTGTCCCTTTTAGGGAGGCTTTATCCCTTGTGGTCCTCACTTGTCACTCAGCCCTTACCTGTGGCTCCCAGTAACTGTAGCAGGCCTAGTGGACACACCCCGGGCAATAGTTTTGACAGGACGACTAAACTTCTTTTTTCTCAAAACTTTTCAAGAATTGCACATTATAAGCTGGTTCTGTGTGGCTCCACCGGTGCCAAGCCCAGACAGAGGAGGAGAGTTGGGCATGGAGGCTAGCAACCCCTACCCATAAACACAACTAAGCTACAGAAATCTCAGCAATATCAAACCAACGAGATCCTGGATGGGAAGATTGTTTTTTTAATAGACCGCATGACATGTGTGCTGATAAATCTTCTTTCTGGCAAAGGCATAAACAAGATTCGAACTTGGAATGTAAGAACAATGTATAAAGATAAAAGAGTAGAAGCTGAAAACCATCTGGTTATTTCAGCATCTCAAATGGTGTGTTTGCTCCTTTTCAATTTGTTCTGCACCCAGGCATCATGCTCTGAAATATCTGAACATGGGTGTCTACGTCGGATACATGACAGTTCACTATTTGACCTCTGCCCTCTGGCTGCCATAACAGGAACCTCGCATGAGCCACTTACAGACCATCACTGATGTTCAAGAACATCAAAACTATTTGGTCTAAACATCAATATTAGCAGGACAGAATTGATTTATCAGCCTGCAGCAGGGCAAGCACCAAAAAGGTCTAGCATTGATGGAACCAAACTCGCAAATGTCGACTCCTTCAAGTACCTTGGCTGCACAGTTTAAAATGAGGGTTCCTTAAACCAAGAGATCAATGCCAGAATTCAAAAGGCCAGTCACGCCTATGGTAAATTGAGAGGGAAGATTTTGTCAACCTCACATCTCTCCATTATGGCTGTGAGATCTTAGCACTGTAATGGGAAGCAGGTTAAATTACTAAGCCACTAGGCAGCCATGGTTCCTGCCTCAACCTAGAGCACACCCTGCCCACACTGCAGTTGTTTATGCCAGCGGGCTTCAAAGTCACATTAACAACCACAGATAACAAGCACAAAAACACTTGTCATTGTAGGCACCCAAGAGACTACCAAAGAACAGTAAGAAATACAAATACAATATTTTTTTGATAATTAAAGAGAAATTGCATTAAAGACGTAAATTATAAAATTTATAAAAAGTTTAAACAAAGAAAATTTTAAAAAATTGGCCCAAGTAAAAGGTCAAAGAGGGAAGGATGGCTGAGTGGTGTAGATGCTCAACAGTCGACCTGAGGGGTCCAGGGTTTGATCCTCAGTGAGTACCAAGAGAATTTTTCCAAGTCCGAGTGAAAGTTGGTTTAAGTCCCACAAGTCCTTCCAGTTTAAGTGGGTACCTTACTTAAGTTGTGGGCGTTTTCCTAACCATCATATGCCCAGGTTACAGAAACAGATGAATTATACACTTCATCTGCCCTGATAGCCCTCTAGGGTTAAAGAAGCATTACTTTATAAAAGGTCTAAGTAAAATAAAATGTACATGTAGTGTATACTATTGGTCTACAGTAGTTCACAGAAAGACAATCAGCACTTACCCCCCTTGGACTGATTCTGATAATGTTCCTTCTTTCAATTTTTGTTCATAAAACTCATCAATGGTCAGAGTAGGTAAGGCTGGATATCCTGCACCAAATACTTGTTTCTGTAGCTCATTCTTGGTCAGAATAAATGGCCTTAAAGGCTGGAAAATATAGAAACAATCACAATATTTTCAAGCAGTAGAGATCTAAATTTGGAAATAACTGGCTTTTGCAATGAAATTTATTAAAACAATATGCCATTGGTTAAAAGTGCCCTGTATAAAAATAATTAAACAAACCAGCTAGCTGAAAAACATAACAGCACTATCAGTAAACATCAAAACACAGCAATAATAGCCATAATGTTAACTAAAAGTAACCCACCATGCCAATCAAAATGGCTAAACTGCCAATTAAAAATTGTAAATTTTATAACTTATAATGTACAAGTCAAAAAGCCTGCTAAAGAAGACAAAAATAATGTCAAAATAGACTAAAAGTACTGAAGTTAATAAGTAAATGTCATGCATTTCTGTTCATTTTTAGTTAACAGGCAGAGCTGAATTGAAGTAGTTTTCCTTGTTTAGCTCCTTCATAATTTCAAGTTAAAAAAACTCTTTAAACAAAACTTATCACTTGTATATAAAATGTTTATCATCATTATATATTGCGTTATTTTGTCTGTTATATACCTGTGCTAATAAGTGAAACAATCGTACAATGGAAAAAAAATCAAATTAGTTCTCTTAGTTTATTTAAAAAATCAAATTTCTGAATATAAAATATCCCTACTATCGCTGCAGACTATAACTACTTTGAATAACCTTTTATTTGTACTTAAAATGCTTGCATTTCTCTAAGCCAGTACAATTTTAATATTTAATTGTTGGTTTTTTTTATCCTGAATAATCTAATGACATATTTCTTAAGTGCTAGAGGTCAAAAAGCAATATGTAAGGCAACACCCAATGAGAAAAAGCCTAAAGGCAGACCAGGAAGCAGATGGTTAGAGGAGGTGGAGAAAGACCTTATAGCCACAGGAGTGAGAGAGAGTGGAGGAAGAAGACCATGGATCGGGAAAAGTGGAGAAGAGTAGTATGGTAGACCAGGGCCCTAAATGGGCCGTAGAGCCAAAGGAAGAGGAAGTAGATCTCCAAATAAAAACCATATACAGTGGATTCCGCTTAATTGGGACACCACTTAATTGGGACAGCCGCTTATTTGGGACAAAACTCAAAGAAACCAAACCAAGAAGCCAATAGTAAATTTGTATATTTAATTGGGACAGCCGCTTAATTGGGACAAAAAGCCTCAGTCCCATTGTGTCCCAATTAAGCGGAATCGACTGTACATACTAAAACATGGCAAAAACAGAGATCGAGATGAGTGTAATATATATGAATTAGTCAGAGATGTCATCCATTGTAAAATCTTTTACCTAAAGCCACTAAAAATAGATTTATATTTAATGATCACCTTTTTAGCCATAGGAGGTTTATCATGATGTGGGGGGAAAACACCTTTGGTCATTTCACTTTTATGTTTCAACATCTGCAGTTCAAGACAGCAGTTATCTATTTCATCAATTGCAACTGAAGCCCAATGTTTTAGTTGCGTGAGGTAGAATTCTCTCTGTGTTCAATATAAAAATATACATCACAATGTTTAATATGTCAAATTATTTCAATGATCAGATCACAATGGTAATATTGCTGAGACAAATAGACATGATGAATAAAAAAAAAAGAAATTTGAACAGGTAAAATTGTATGTCTGAAAACCAAAAGAGTAAGTTAGTTTTTAGTAAGGAGCTAGAAAATTTTAATGAAATTAATGAAACTATTGCCAAAGTAATTAATTATACATTTTATTTGAATAATATAATATTTCCAGATACATACTTGTGTAAAAATGATTGTAAATGATAACCGATTATTTGCATGCAAGATTAAATGACTATTGACTATCATATGTTTATGAGTAGAAGGCACAGTATTCTGATCAAGAGTTTAACTGTACAGTAATGGTACTTTATATTTAAGACTTAGTAAGTTATATAGTTTGAAAGCTCTATTTAGGGAAAAACTGCAATGAAATGATCAAGTAACTAAATATAATAGGAAGAGTTCAAAAATTCCCTCAAATTAACATTCACATACTTTTACTTCTTCATCCACATGATCTCTTTCTATTAATACTTTTAGCTCTGACAGTCTTTTTTCCATGGCCTTCTTTTCTTTGAACCTCTGTATTTTATTGTTTCTGTGTGCTGACATCGCAGTAATATCCTGGCGAGTCCGACTGTCAAAGAGCAAAAAAAAAAAAATGAAAATAATTTATCAAAGAAAGGTATAGAGCTGCAGTTCAAGGGTTACCAGAAGGGTTATGAGGGGCGTATGCAGCGACATTTAATTTTTGTTTAAAGCATTTGAAGAAGGTCGCCAGTTTGTTGCGTGACATCACAAAATCATGAGATCAATTATCACATTAGAAACGCAAGCACATACCATTGTGAAATTAAGTACATGTATTCTCTAACTAATGTGTGAGGGGACATACTTTCACACCCTTTGGGATAGTCATGAAAATGGTTGAGAACCGCTGGTTTAGTGTTAATGTCTCAAATACTGGAATTTTTCTTTATGACTGATTGCCATAAAAAAAACAATTCATTATTCATTAGAAATAATGAAAGACAAAGGTTTGAATTTTTTTTATGCCATAATGAAATACTACAAACTTAAGGAATTATAAAAAAACTTTAATATATAAGCTCATAAACAAATTATGCTTTTAATAATAATATATCCTGAAACATAAAAAAAAGGGTAACATTTCATTAGCTGAACTACCATTGTGTAACAGCTATAAATAACCTAAGATAAACTAACAATATGAGCAATGTATGATAGCAGTAAAACATCACTGTCATAAAACTGTGCGGACCTTAGTAATTTATTACAGTGAATTTTCAAACTCTGAGACTTTCAAAAAGCAGGACTCAGCCAATTATGCTCCATTAAATATTAATGTAATTTGCTGTAATTTACCAAATTTGTAAAAAAAAAAATCTTTTCCAAAGCATTTAAAATCACTAAAAATGATTTTTTTTTATCTTCAATTAATTTACGTAAAAGTTAGCCTTTTTTAAACAAAGTGCATGCTTCAATATAAGTTTTGACATGTTGGGACAAATAAATCAGTTTCCCAATTTGATTGCTATCTTGCAAATGTACCATGAAAGTCTATCATAGCAGAATAAAAAATTAAATAATTTGATAAGAAAACATTTTGAGCAGCATAAATTGCTATAATATTAAAAAAACAAAAAAACAATGACAAATTTTGACAGGGATTTTTTTCAGTACACTGAACAATTGCAATTCATTATAGGAAATGGGCCACAGAATATATACTACACAGAATTAGCAGCCCCTTATAAAATGCCCTAACCCTATGGGTGAAAAATGCCACCATTATTCATGCTATTGGCTTTCTTGTAGATAGGAACTTTTCCAATTACAACAATAGTAAAGATCTGCTTTTTTTTAAATCAAAAAATATGAATGAAAAAGTTATCAACTTGGTTATAAAAGTGTTAATAACCTTAAAATATTTTAAAATTCACAAGTCTGTGTATTGAGTTAGGTTATTTCAATTTATATCTTTTGTAATATTTGATTTGAAATATTTATAGTGTAACACATTAATATTGATACAAAATAGAAGTTGGATTAAAAAGAAGGACTTCTGACATACTGAGTGATTCTTAAACAACTTCGTCAATTTAAAAAAATACCATATAAAAAATGAATGACAGATTTCTAATAAAAATTTTGGTCCAGCATTAAGAAACCTAAATTACAGTATTAGGAGATGCACGATAAACCATTGTTCAGTAAAGTACAAAATAACTTTGTTTCACTTAGTTCACAAATAACAAATATGGCAGCTGGCAGCAGTTGGGAGTAGCCATGCAAATGAGGTGATCATTCTGTATAATATACAGGCTACTCTGAGGAAGGAGCCAACACTATTTTTCTTAATAATGAAGATTTTGTTATTCTTTTTGCATCAGTTGCATTTCATGCACTTACTTATAAGAGGGTGGAACTCCATCATTATTTTCTTCATCTTCTTCTTCCAGTAAGTGACAATCATAGTTAATTACATTGTATGATTTCATCAGCTTAAGAAAGTCTGTGTAGTGGAGCTATCAGAATATTAAAAAAAAAAAATTAAACAAGACCTTACAGAAGAAGTTAATGTTTGAAATAGAAGAATATAAAGTGCTGAAAAAAATATATTCAGAAGCACTGTTATTTTGCATTTAATTCCTATTGGCCAATAGCAAAATAAAATGATAATTCAATGTTTGAATAATTAGCTAATTGACAACAAAAAAAAAATAGATTATTTTTTTAGAATGAAATTCGTTTAGAATAAATTGACTACAAAAACAATGTTGAGTAAATTGTTTTCTATAAGGGATATTGGTAAGTAGATGATCAGGATAATCAAAATTCTATGGGGATCTGCTTCCAACATCAAAATTAGAAAAGAACAATTAAAAAAATTTGTGAAAAAAATCAAGCATCCGCCATGACTTAAATCCACAGCCATTCTAATGAATTCACAAGACAAACATTTCTGAGCAAAACTCCAGTTTATTTACTGACATTAAATAATAAAACATTTAATACTTAAACATCATATACATCACTGTATTTATAGGAAAAGAATATGACAAAATTAAATGATCAGCAACTTACTATCTACTCCTGGTTACACATATTAATACCTAGCAAAGCTCTTGGTTGATCGCTACTATATCAGGTACTGACCTCTAAAGGTTACTTGTTAACGCAACCACTAAATAACAAAAAAAGGGTGAATAACTTATTCACAAGATTGGTAACTCAAGATATGATAGCATAAAAGAAATGTGATTTGTTATGTGACTTACTTTTGATTGTTTGACAGCATGCTCTCTTGGGAGATGTGTGTTGAGCCCAATAAAATAACCAAGAAATGCAGACAACATCATGTATCTAGAAGGTAAGCACAATTTTGTTTGTATTTCCAAACTAATAAAGTCATTCGAGTTAATGTAGGTAGATGTTATTCATTAATTACCTTGTTCTGTAATAATAACCCCAAATGTTAAAAAGGGATTAAATGATTACCGAAAAAAATTTAAACATGTAAAAAGATTTAAAGTTTATTTCAGTCTTCCTTATTCTAATTTCACTATTTGATAAACTATTGAAAAGGTCATAATCAGGTGGCAGAAAGGCCATAACTTAATAATTAGTGTAAGTAATAGGTGAATACATTTATTTTTTTAATTATGTGCAATATACATGCACACATACTTTATTTCATTTGAAGAGACCTCATCAATGTCTTCGTTTCTGCTGAAAAGCTCTAAGCTATTAACCATCTTTATAGCTTTTTCTGCCAATTTAATACCCTCTCTTATCTTAGCCTATAAAAAAACAACAGAATTAAAGTATTTAGCAAATCAAATATACATAGCATTATGAATTTTAGTTAAACAAGTAAACAAAAAATGTTAATATACAGATGAAACTTATCAAGGATGACAACAAATTTTGATATACTAATTATTTAATACAATTTTAAGATGCAATGTAGACATACTTCACTGAATAATTACACTTTCTAAAATAGTTTTCCTAAAGAAAAGATAAACTTCATTAAAAGAGATACCTGAATTTTATCAGATGCCATTGAATCATTGGTTTTATCTAAGAAGCAGTGCAAATTGTAGATATGATCAAAGCATTCTGGTAAAGTTAGATCTTTTTCAACATCAGAATCTTCATTAAGTGTTGGACCGGATGATGCCATTTTTTGGAAAATTAAACTTTCTTTTGATATTAGAGTCACATCAATATGTTATGTGTCTTCTTTAATGATGCTGGCAATCTGTGAGAATTATCTGAGAAAAAAGTAAAATTGTGTATTGAGTTAGTCATTTTGAAAAAAAAATTATAAAGCAGACAAAAGTGATTGTGAACTTACACTACAATGTTCAACAATAGAGTAACAGAAAAATCTAACACACACTATTTTTAAAACAAAAATGTTAAAATCACATTATACATCCCTTCCCCAAGCTTCTGTGTAGCCCTCCTATCCACCACCCAAACAATTGGATCCCACCCAAATCTTCAGTCTCACCACTCACTCCTGATAGAGAGCTGCACGGGGATGGGTTTTGTGGGTTACCCGCAGAGTCCCCTGGTTTCCCATGTGGATTGAACCACCATTCACAGGGAGCCTGCGGGATTGGTTTTAACTTGCAGGAACCCTGTGGGGAGGAAACCTACAATCCTTAATCCTTTGTCACTTAAATAGATTAGATAAGTGCCCATGAGCTCAAGACACTCCTGGAGATGATATGACATAATCCAAAGTGTTGGTCAGGTGAAT
This sequence comes from Bulinus truncatus, assembly GCA_021962125.1. NCBI lineage: Eukaryota > Metazoa > Mollusca > Gastropoda > Planorbidae > Bulinus > Bulinus truncatus. The sequence continues at coordinate 834,607 of JAGDYQ010000252.1, forward strand.
TACAATGACGATTCACACACATGGATCAACTATTGTCTAGGCTAGACACAGACAAATTAGAGCTCGCGAGCCAAGTGCGATTCATTGGACTGTTTGGTCAGACCTGCGGCTTCACCTTATTCTGGTTGTATCAGATAATGCGAGAAATATGAAGGCTGCATTCAAAAAGATGTCATGGATCAGCTGTGAATGTCAAAATATTAATATGATTTTGGTGTAAAAGAGTCCCTTAGTTAATTTCCATGTGAAATTTCTAAACTTGTGTAAAAAATAAAGAGCTCAAAACACTTGCTAAGCAAACAAAAGTATAACGACCAATTACCAACTACTCTGTAGCACACTGGATCAATGTTTTGACAATACTTAAGTCAGTAACATCCAATTTTGGAGAATTGTGTGCCATAAGTAATGAAATTTGTCAGAAGACAAATTCTAACTTGTTTGGGTGACGTTGAGGAAGGACTGATGAAGAGTGTAATACACATATTAGAGCCTTTTAAAACATCAACAAAATGTTTATCTTCAGACAAAATTCAAAAATTCATTGGTAATCAACAATACTGAAGCCTTAAAACTTTAGCTTTATTTGTTTAAAATATAAATTCATATTTTTTTAAATATAAATTCGCTGTTTCAAGTTTTTAAATATTAATTTGCTGATTCAGTTGCTCTGAAATAATTTACTTGTTCATTTGTCTTAATATAAAGTGATTGTTTAGTTTATAATTTTAAATTACAGTCAGTCCTTGTAGCTAGTTAAATATGTTGTTATGAGGTTATGTTTATTTCACCTGGTACGGTTTTGTATGGGTGGGGATGGAACAGACTTTGACTTTCACTCCTAATAAAGACCCTTCCCCTCCTTCCTTGGACCCCCAAAACCCAAAACAAGCAGCCTGCACAACATTAATGAAGAATTTTACATGTTTAGTTGAAATCAATAATATTCATATAAGACACTAATTGTAACATAATATATACAAACATAAGAAATGGAGACATACTCCTTTATATCATATTAATACAATGGAGAGCTGTTACCTCTCTTTTTTCATTAAAATAATAGTCTTATTAAAAATAATTTCAAGTTAAAACAAAATCCTTAATGATTTTGTGACCACAAAAAAAATATTTTCATTAACTCAGTTAACTGTTAAGTGTTATGTTCATTGAATGTTCAAGGCTATTTATCAAAAATATATGGGCAAGTAAAGGACAATAACGAGTAGAGAAGTAGAACCAACTCAGAGCTGTACAAACTGTACGAAGAACCAAATTATGGCAAATATAACAGCTGAAATTAAAATGAATAGATTGAGGTGGGTAGGACACATAGAAAGAATGGAAAACAAGAGGTCCAAAAGCAATATATAAGGCAACACCCAATGAGAAAAAGACTAAAGGCAGACCAAGAAGCAGATGGTTGGAGGAAGTGGAGAAAATGTCTGCAGAAAGACATTAAAGCCATAGGAGTGAGAGAGTGGAGGAAGAAGACCATGGATCGGAAAATGGAGAAAAGTAGTATGGCAGGCCAGTGCCCTAAATGGGCTGTATAGCCAAAGGAAGAAGATTTTTCAAAAATATGGTCACCCCAAACTTTTTTCTAGTCCATTTAAGACATAAATGGTACAACCACATCAATAAATATATCAAATTAATCAGGAATGAGTGGGCTTTATAAATGTCAATCATTAGGCAAGTGATCATTACTTTTCTTTTTATTGGACTTCAAATAAAACTTTTATTATTTATGAAACGCAGTGGCTAGAGTTCCATCCAGACGGACTCTGTATTATTTTTTTCGGGGTCCGTCTATAGATATTGTGCCTAACCCTAATCCTACCCTATTACTAACCCTAACCCCAACCCTAGCCCCGAAAAAAACAAATTTGCTATAAAAAATATTACGGAGTCCGTCTTGTACGCGCATATCTATAGACGGACCCCGAAAAAAAATAATACGAAGTCCGTCTGGACGGAACCATAGCCACTTTGTTAATGAAAAAACAAAATAAATATTAAATTTGTTGGTATTATTAAAAAAAATACATTAAATTAATATAGTAATATACCACGCTATATCACTTACAATATACGTGCCTTTGAAAATGTAAATAATACAATAAATGTCATAAATTCGAACGAAAAATAAAATTCGACAAGACTAAGATGATTAACTAGCTTGTTTGCAACAGTGACACTTTTTAAGGTGCCAGTAAAGAAATAAAAAAAAAACATGTTACATAAAAAATGTTACTCTCATTTTAAAGGTAAATAATTTATTTATATCTATTCAACTAAAAAAATGTATTGAAGGAAATAATGTTATAAATTAAGTATTATAATTACTGGGATAAGTAAATGAGTTTAAATGTGTTATTAAAAGAAATAACCACAGACTAAAGTATGCCTATGGGTATAACATATATTCAATCAAAGATACGAAACAAAAATAACATTGGTTTATTCGCATTTTAAGATGTTAATAATGTTATAGAATCATTACAGGACCTGCCGGTATTGATTACAATTTGCCCTTATTTGTTTTAGGCAAAATACTTTATTATTATAATTAAAGTTTTTTTTAATATTGACAAGAAAAGAAGAAAAGAAAGGCATGTTATACAAGCGAAGAACTTATAAAATACATATCTTGGCTAGATTTGTTCCTGTCTACTTTATTAATTATAGCAAAAGGCAGTGATGTTAACAAGGACACAAAGTGCAAGGACCAGGACCAGGACAAGGACACAAAGTACAAGGACAAGGACTTGCCTGCCAAGGACCAGGACAAGGACAAGGACTTTGCATCAAGGACAAGGACAAGGACAAGGACTTTGCATACAAGGACTAAAACAAGGATTTCATAAAACAATAAAATCCAATATTTCTTTAACAACAAAATACATGTAATGTAGTGCATTCAACAAAATCATAATGTTAGTCAATGTCAAGCGTTACACTTGAGGAACACAAGTGCCTCCAATAGTGAATCACTCATACGAGCTCTGTGTGGTCGTAAAAACAATCCACTTTGTGAAAAGACTCGTTCCACTGGAGCTGAACTTGCAGGAGCGCAAAACAGTCTCGCCAGCAATGGCTGCAGCAATGAAAATTCCGGTTTCTTATATATGTCTGACAGTTTGCACTCGTCTGCATTAAATGATGATGAATTTATAACTTCCAGATAATTCTGCAGCTGTTTCTCACTCTTAACAGCTGCATCTTCTACAGTAGTCTCCAACTTGTTTTTATAATGTGAAAAGAGGGAGACTCTGGCTTTTTTCGCAGAAGGTTGACTTTCCGAGGGAGCTGGAGTTGGCTTGTGCGACTCGGCTGATGTGGAAATAGAAGATGCTGATCGGCAAACAGTGAGCTCAGACTGCAGCATTGCTGTAAAAAAACAAAAAACCGTTTACAACTATGTACAATTATACACATATGAATTAGGTAAACATTTTGCTTTAATTAAAAATAAATGAGTGACTAGCACTGGCCAAGTGGTTACTAGGAGCAATGAATGAATAACGTTTTGAAAAAATTGCCATAAACAACGACACAAATTTACAACTCCAGCATTGCACATTAACTGCCAAACAATCATAAAAAATAAAATCATCAACTTACCAGTTATTCGATGTCGTAGGTTGTCTCTCACATTTTGAGGTCCTGGGTGGTCAGCAAGCCAGTGAAAAGCATATTGGGGGTCTGCTGCAGATGCTAAGATAAAAATGCTGTTGTCAAATGCCAACGACTTTGAAGTTTGTTGACGAGTCAAGTGATTTGTCATATCAAAACGCTTGAAAAGCATGAAAAACCTTTCATCCAACTGGCAAAGAAGTTCATTTAGGACAGAATGGTGGTACGTAACTTTACTCAGCTGCTGAGAAAGAAAGCGGCGAAGGCTGAAAATGGTCGGGACCACACAACTAATTGTAACCATTTTCTCTCCCTGTGCAATATATGTCGCCTGTGCAAAAGGAGCTAGAACATCAACAAGTTCTTGGATTTGTCCATATTCCTTGGCTGTCATTATAAGATTTTTATGTGATGTTTGTCGCAGCAAATCCATCACTTTTGCCTGGTCCAAGTCGACAACTGCTTCCAGCTGTCTATATACACTGTTCCAACGAGTGTCGTTTGTTGCTGGAATTAACTTTACCATGTTTCCACACTTAAAAATGTCCTCAAAAGCCGTTCGAAATAATGTACTTTGATGAACAATATTGGCTAATTTCGAAATTTTTGAGAGTGCTGATCTACAGCTGGTGGTCTTCTCAAGGCCACCTCGCACAACCAGCTGCAGTGAATGACTGAAGCATGCAGTCGGCTTCCAATTTCAGTCAGTGAATCAGTTTCCTCATCAGGCAAATCAATTTATATTTATGAGATTAGAAATATGCCGCCAATAATAAACCGGAAACAAAAAGAAAAGGAAGTCTAGAAATGGCAGCACCATAGATAATATATTATAAATACATGTAGAGTGCATTGCATAGATTGGCATTGATTTTAAATATAGCACCAGCCTAAGCATAGCAAAAAAAATTTTTTTATTAAAAACCACAAAGCAGGTCCTTGTAATGTTAATAAGGACTGAAAGAGCAAGGACAAGGATAAGGACTTGTCTGCCAAGGACAAGGATAAGGACTGAAAAATGGTCCTTAAGGACAATGACAAGGATTAACATCACTGGCAAAAGGCAGCAGTGGGCTCATAAAGACGATTAAGAGCCAGATATATCAATGAATTCGATATTAGGTTATTTTACAATGACAGAGATAATAAAGCTACAATCATACATTTTAGGGGGGGGGGGGGTTGGGGGGGGGGCACAGGTGCGTGCAAACGTGCGCACGCCATACATGTATAGGCCAACACTGAATCACACAAGTCATTTTGAACTAGATAACGCAAAAAAGGCTCTGAACATTTAATAATGTTCAATATAGTGTTTACGAATTTAATTTAGAATAGACACTTCATCAAATGCGGAACTACGTTGTGCTCATTTAGTACTCAGCATACATTACATATTGTGCATAATTTGTGGTATTCAGTGAGTTAGCGGATACGATCACATACCATGTTTCAAAAAGTGAAAATATTTTAAAGATGAAATTCATATAGTTCATTTTAATATATTTATAATTTAGCCACACATAGAATAGGCAGATTAACAAAGTCCTTGTAAAGACAATTAGTTTAACTCTTTATCTGAAGGGAAGGTTTTTGCGATAGTTTTTTTCCTCCCCCAATTATGGCCTTTAGTGGCGCCTCCATTACCATTGCACATTTGGCTATGGTTGGGGTGAAAACAAAAATTTTGCATAAATACCGTCCCATTTAGCCCATAAATACCGTCCCATATAGCCCATAAATACCGTCCCATATAGCCGATAAATACCGTCCCATATAGCCCATAAATACCGTCCCATATAGCCGATAAATACCGTCCCATATAGCCGATAAATACCGTCCCATATAGCCGATAAATACCGTCCCATATAGCCCGTAAATACCGTCCCGTATAGCCCATAAATACCGTCTCATATAGCCCATCAATACCGTCCCGTATAGCCCATAAATACCGTCTCATATAGCCCATAAATACCGTCCCGTATAGCCCATAAATACCGTCTCATATAGCCCATAAATACCGTCCCGTATAGACATAAATACCGTCCCGTATAGCCCATAAATACCGTCCCATATAGCCCATAAATACCGTCCCATATAGCCCATAAATACCGTCCCGTATAGCCCATAAATACCGTCTCATATAGCCCATAAATACCGTCCCGTATAGCCCATAAATACCGTCCCGTATAGCCCATAAATACCGTCCCGTATAGCTCATAAATACCGTCCCGTATAGCCCATAAATACCGTCTCATATAGCCCATAAATACCGTCCCATATAGCCCATAAATACCGTCCCATATAGCCCATAAATACCGTCCCATATAGCCCATAAATACCGTCTCATATAGCCCACAAATGCCGTCCCATATAGCCCATAAATACCGTCCCATATAGCCCATAAATACCGTCCCATATAGCCCATAAATACCGTCCCATATAGCTCATAAATACCGTCCCATATAGCTCATAAATACCGTCTCATATAGTCCATATTTTTGCCTTCGTCTGGATTCTATATGTGAGACGTACGTCTAAAATATTTGTATGATAATCTCAAAATTGAACCATGGACTATCTATCTCTCTCAGGCTATGCAAAGGTTTTTCAGCGTGCAGCTGGTTAATGAATATTACAAAATAAGCTTCTTTCTGACACACCTAAACATATGAGCTTCATGGATTATTTTTTTTTAAGAATTATTTTTGTAGTGTCACTCTTCAAGTTAGCTGCCTGTCACATAAAGAGTGATAATAATAAACTCTCTCACTCCGCATTCATGGGTAACACCATAGATATATAGACTATATGTAACACCATAGATATATCTATGTGTAACACTAATGAAACAAAAGATTTTGGTTGCGGGATTCTAATAGAGCAATTATCGGCTCTTTAAAAATTGAAAGTCATTACTATAGATGGTCATTACTATAGATGGTCATTACTATAGATGGTCATTACTATAGATGGTCATTACCATAGATGGTCATTACTATTTTTTATTATTTTATAAAACAATTTCCCTCACTTTCACTATAAACATTATGAGTGATGTATATTAATTTTTTTTTAAAAGTTATGAAACTATATTTCATAGGTGTTTCACTTTTATATTGATTTGTAATCCTCCCCCCTCCCAAGCCAGCACATAGCCTACACAGTGCCTTTATGTCTTAACATAAGCGCGCACACACACACATACACACAAATTCATCAATACAAATCATCACACAATAGAGTGTTGTGTTTCTGTCTCTGGCGTGTTGTGAATGGAACAGCTGTGTTGCTAATATAGTACATCGGATTTATTTCTATTGTTCAATGTGAATCTTAAATACAAGCCTTGTCTTCTGCTACACACAAAAATCAATCGCATAACTAGACTACGGCTTTATTGTTTAAAAACATTTTGCACAGTGGCGTCGCTAACAACTTGGGGGGGGGGGGGCGCTTGGTGCGGAAGGTTTCAGCCAATGCCTTCTACAATATTGGAGGAAGCATTGTTTCAGCTAGGGAGCGACCGATAATCGGATCGGTATCGGTATCGGACCGATATTGGCACTATCGGTTAATATCGGATCGACCGATTTTTGTAGGGAGCGACCGATAACCGAATCCGTAAATAACCCAATTCTACAACCAGATCAGACAAGATTTAAAAAAAAAAGGAAAAAAAAAACCCGTACACAGAAATTGTCACGTCCACAAAAATTGCTTCAGCGATATGACCTTGAAACAATAGGATTGGCATTTTTTAAAATTCTAATGTATGACCTTGAATGATACAATTAGTGAACATCTGTGTGTATTTTTTTGGAATGGGAAGTTGGGGGGGGGGGGAACAAGTCCTACGTGTGAGCGAAGTGTTACGAAATATGACAGGGAAGGGGTGAGTATGGGTTGACATACGTCACTAGCTGTAGCACGAGAAAAACACGTGTTTGGCATTGTTGTTGATTAAAAAAAATATCGGTATCGGTATTGGTAAAAATGCTGGGGGAAAATATCGGTATCGGACTATCGGTAAAAAGGCATATCGGTCGCTCCCTAGTTTCAACCCACCCAGTGTCATCCCCAGCTCTGCTTTAGTTAACGTCATCCCTGCCAGGGATGACATTTATCCCCGGCTCTGCGGAAATTCTTTTTCATCCCCAACACTGATTTTTTCTTAAGTCGAGCGAGTACTAGTAAATATTTACGTTTAACTTCAAAATTTGGTACTGCGCTTCTATCTACCAAATCAATAGAAATAAACGTACAGTAAGAGTTCGAAGTATTTTTTTTTTTTTTTGTAATCTTTGGTTCTAATTCTATGTTCACTTTTAATTCGTCGCTCGTAAGTCGTAAGTTATCAATCGAAAAATTTTATTTTTATATAAAAATCCAGACAAAGATTTAAAGTAATATTTTTATTTTATAATTTTAAATTAAGTTGTCTAAAGAGCCGTCTTGCAAAAACGTTAACCCAAACAAAGTTGTCTTTTACAAACAAACAACTGTATTTCAATGAGTGAAATCTCAAAAAGATATCTTTATAGTATGTCTGTTGTGTGTAAGTCATCCGTAGCAATACATGTAATTTGTTATTACAAGTTTAGATTATCCGACTTTAATAAGTTTAATTTGAAGTTGAAATCAAAATACCTAAGTAGCTTGGCATATTGATAAAATAATATTTTATTCTGCACGCACAGATTTATGTTTATTGGTAACTCTGGAGTAAAACCATTAGCTCGTAAACAATGTAATGTATGTTTTCAAGAATGATTCACAGCTATGAGATACGTCACATGTTATAAAATTAAACCAAATATTTAATAATTTTTCTCTTGATGATGCTGATATTAATACGCTGACACTAGGCGGATCTAGGAATAGGTCCTCGGGAAGGCCGGTATATAGGCCAGGGGATAGTAGGCTGTGGGGGGCGTATATCGCCCACCCCAGGAACCGCGCTTGCTCGGACAGTCATTCATTGCAATTCATACTGCATCGTTTTCAAATTTTGGCCCGGGGACTCCTATATTGTTTCAACAAGTTTAGTCACAAATCTAACAAAAATAGTTGAAGAGCGAGGCTGCATTATGGACGATGTACCAAGTGATGGTAACTGTTTACGTCATAATTCATTAGAAGTCGAAACCATCAAACAATTGCTGTTTATTAAATCAATGGTCCACCTCTTCTATATTTTGATGCAAAGTTGTATGCCACAATGTGGTTAAAAGACGGAAGGCATTCTGCCAGCGATAAACCTTCTGACAAACCAACGAAAGAATTAGTTGTGGAGCAACGTCATAATTTGTTTAAATAATTGAAATAATTATGAGTAATGGAATATTTGAATTCAACAAACAGAGAATAAATGAAAAATTTGCATTTTTTGTTAAAAATAAATTCATTGCTTGTTCAATTAATGTGCAGCTTCAAATTTGTTTAAACCAACGTGAACTATGTTAAGACAAATGTTTTCCCCATTTTTAGATTTCTATTGTCCCCGTTTTGTCTGTCTGTCTGTCTGTATGTCTGTCCGTCATCACCCTAGATCTCAACAACCATAAGTCCTAGACCCATGATGTATATATCATTTTGTAGGTCTTGGCCTGCCAAGAAATGACTTTTTTCCATTTCGCGATCTGACCTCTGAGGGCCGTAAAAGGGGCCTTATAAAGTACCGTTTTTTACTATATAAGCTATATTAATAATGGAGCGCCCTATATCTCAGCAACCATAAGTCCTAGACCCATGATGTATATATCATTTTGTAGGTCTTGGCCTGCCATGTGTACATCAAAAGTTCATTTCGCGATAGGACCTCTGAGGGCCGGGCTTCAGGGCTCCTAAGGGGCTTATATATTATATATATGGCCCCATTCTACACCTTGTACGTTCAATACCCCATTCATTTGGTGCGAAATACTGCAGCACGTAGTTTCACCAAGATTTTTTTAAGAAACTCATCAAATGAAAAAGTAAGCTTGTGTTCTGAGTTTAATTGAAAGTATCAGAGCTATGCAACAATTGACGGAGTTTTCGGACGATTAAATGACTACAATTTCGAATGTTTTCAATTATGAGTTTTCAGTAACCACAAACCACTTGTAGTTAGATTTAAGAGAAAATAATTTTTTTTCAAATATAAAGAAACGTCTTTATAATATTTTTTTTACAGATATATGCATTACACAATTGAATTTATAAACATTTCCAAAATTTACAAATATTTACTGAAAGCTAACAAACGTACTGATACATAACACGAAAATGCGCTAACACGTCCTGTGTCCAGAATGGAACAGGCTTAACTGCTTGTTTAATATTTTTTGTTGGTTTTGTCTATGAAAATAAATTAGTTACTTGTTCGCCCATGGATTTTAAATTGAAGATCCTCAAAAAATTGTTGGCATCTCGCCGCCGCTGGGGATGCTGTGGATATTCCCAGCACTGAGAATTGACATCCCCGGCTCTGGTTTAGCTTTTTTCATCCCCGCCGGGGATGACATTTATTCCCGGCTCTGCAAAAAATTTTGTTCATTCCCGGCACTGGTTTTTTCTTAAATCGAGCACTGCGTCTACCACCCACTCTCCCTGTAAAACATTGCGCAGTCTCCTAAAAAAAGTACTGACCATATTAGTACGAGTTAAAGTACCCAAGCCCGTAGCGTGCTGGGTGCAGGGGGGCGGGCACCCCCTGCGTTTTGTCTGGCCCCCCTCTGCTTATTTGCTCTACTTAGTAACATTTATTTCATGCCCCCCCCCGAGCTATTGGTCTGGCCCTTGCTGTAGAATGCCCGGCCCTGCTGTAGAATTTTCATGCTACGGGGCTGCAAGTACCCCAAGTGCAAAAATGAATTCAATTACTCACGTTTTTACAATTGAAAGTAAGAGAATGAGTACAAAATACCCAAGGTGCAAGTACGAGTACAAACACAAGCAGGGCAGCGTCGTACTATGGTTCAGTAAAGTTTTACTTATAAAGCATATACAGACCATCGGCTATTCTGTGGAATTGTGTTGCTAGTACAATGCCCAGGAGCCATTTTTATCCACACAAAAATGTTGGGTACACATTTGTAAGCTGGGTGGACATAGGAACATCGATCGGACTCGAGAAAAGTCCCGGTACTTACCGACGCTAGAACTCGACGCCTTTCGGTAAGATTAAGTCTAACGCTTTACCACACTGTCATCGCATCCCTACAATGGTTCAGAGGTGTGCAAAACACACGAGAGGCAGGTCTATCAGGTGCGGCAAAAATCTTAAATACATGTTAGATTTCTCATTATATAATAAAACAGTGTCTTCATTATGATGTATCAAGGAATCTTCTTGACAATGGTCTGGCCTCTCCAGCAGAAACAGCTTCTCTTCAGCGTCTCTTACATCCTCCAGAGTCAACAGAACGGGGGAAAAACATAGCAACAATATAAGCAGTTTACTGTTTTGATATGCCGATATAACAGCGTCAAAAGTTAGATTTTTTAGTGCTGGAGTGGTCATCCATGTGGACAATGTGAGAAACCTTCAAGAAGTGTTAATATTTTAAAGATGATTTTCATTTAGTTCATTTTAATATATTTATAATTTTGCCACAAATAGAATAGACAGATTAACAAATTCCTTGTAAAGACAAAAGTTTATCTCTTTATCTGAAGGGAAGGTTTTTGCAGTGCTTTTTTCCAGGCCCACCGACAGAAATTTCGGGATCCTGGCAGGGCTTGATTTACCGCCGGGGATGCCGGGGATATCTCTGGCACTGAGACCTGTCATCCCCGGCTCTGCTTTAGCTGATATATCCAAGCCGGGGATGAAATCATAAACATTTATTCCCGGTTCTGCATAATTTTTTTTCATCCCCGGCACTGGTTTTTTCTTAAATCGAGCACTGGATCATGGGCAGGGCTGTCAAGCCCCCCCCCACCCACCCCCCGTGCTGATAATAATATTTTCAAAAGTTGATTGGCCAGCTCAGTCCGGGCCCCTAAAAATCGCCCTAAAACTCGCCGGGCCCCTGGGCATTTGCCCCCTCTCGGCGGCACTGCTTTTTTCATCCCCCAATAACATAGGGCGTTTAGTGGCGCCTCCATTACCATTGCACATTTGGTTATGGTTGGGGTGAAAACCAAAATGCTGCTGTTACCCGCGAAGCTTTATGTACATAAGATTTAGTTTATAGAGAACTTTCTTTGCAAACCTGTGTAATATTTTACCCCCAGGCCCTTAAAAAACATGTTTAGTTTATTGATGCTTGTTTTAGTAAATTAACTCTCCAACATATACGAAGGGTTGTGCATTTGTTTTATTCTTATTTTTGTTAATTTTTTTTTACGTTTGTCTTTTATTTATTTATATGGCATTTTTTTTTACCACAGTCCTACTCAAGCAGTTAGCGGAAATTCAACCACAAATTCACTTTAAAAATAAATGAGATAAAGCAGGGGTAAAAAAAAGGTTGTATATGAACATGTTTTATTTTTATGGCATTCTGTGTGGGGGGGGGGGGGGGCGGCTCGCCCCAGATGGCATTTACTTGGTCATCAGCCATGGGCGGCATCAATCTTTAAACTTTTTTTCGGCATGGGAATGGAATGGTATTTTAATATCCGAGCTCCACTAACGCTTGTTACACTATTGAGCAAAACATTATCTTTTTAAGCCAAGTAAAATTCTGAGTGTAAGGTTTAATGTATGTCATTCAGGAGAGTCAATTGTTTAAAAAATACAACCGCAATATTTATTTATTCTCTTTTTCTTGAATAAATAAACTACTCTGCAGTCAGTATAGGTTCACTTGTATGGCCTACTGATCAGTGTATTTAGCATTTGGTTTACTTCAAGCACTATCTGTTTCTTATTGTTCCGTTACCGGTGTTTTTTCGTGGTTAAACGCATATAAATATTACTGTTATTTATTTTAAAGCAAATTTATTCATAGCGATTTTATATTTTTTTATATTTAATCGCGAAAAGTAAATATTTTAAACGATAAATCAAACATTTAGCGATGATGATCCATTTAATTACTTTACACTTGCTATCGTTTGATTGGATACAACAACCTGCGTGGCGTTAGAGCGGAAGCATACACATACAACATGGCGGACGCCGATTTGGTAGTCCGAAACGACATTCGCTCAGCAATGTGGAATCCTGGAGGATGGAAGAGCTTGTTGTCATTTTTTATACTAGCCTTAGCATGGCTTGCTGGATTTAGTGCTCGGTTGTTTGCAGTCATTCGATTCGAGAGCATTATTCACGAATTTGACCCTTGGTAAGCGTTGTGCATCCCTATACAATTTTTCTTGTGATGTTTCGCTAACTTAGCCTATTATCGTATTGAAGATGCAGAAGAAAAAAAACCCACAATAGTATGCGTATCGTACAATATAGCTATTGTGGCTATGCCTCATTGAGCTTCAGATACATTATATTCGTAAAATAATGAATTGCATGTATTAAATCCATTAATTTAAACTGACCGGCTTTAGTTATAAACAATACTTTTTTAATAACTGTGAATGTCAATATGAATACTATACAGGCTGACAGGTCTAATATGTAGGTATGTGATGTAAAAATTTCATATTGTTTTAGAATTAGAGCTTGCAATGGATGGGTCCATAACTTAAAAAGTTATAATACTATAAGTGGAAGATTCTTGTTGCTATAAATAAAGAAAAACTGTCAAAATATTGATTATTTCATAAATCATCTCTGGTAATTGTCAGAACTTTCTTTATCAAAGGAATTTAATACTAAGGATTTTATTCTTTATGTAATCTTAGAGTTAACATAGCATTAGGCCAGTCGACAGTGTGTCATTTAAATAGTTTTTTAAATGAAAGTATTTAAGACATTATTTTTTAATGATAAGCAATACTTTTTCATAACATTACTTCAGACTATGTATTATAATATCTAAAAAAAAACTGGTTGCATATTTTAATAATTCAATATTTTATTAATTTCATTGGACACTTTCAACTACAAAATGAAAACCGGCTCATTAAGTAAATTATAAATGAAAATTATAGAGCTAAGTCAAATAAATAATGGCTGTGGCTATGTCCACAAAAATTTTCTTGGATGCAATTCATGAAGAGGCTATGTCTACGAAAACTTTCGTGGACGTAATTCGTAAAAAGCTATGTCCACAAAAAAAATCCAGCCGGGACCGGATTCTACCGGTCATCATCATAGTTTATTTGTTTACATCGAGAAGACAAGCTTCCATCAGCCGGCGATTAAAATAGGCTGCTATCGTATTTACTAGAGTTTAGTTTTGTTTTAATATCTTTATTTCAATAAAGTTGAATTTGAAAATAAATATACAAATGTATTTATGCAATGTGTCTTATTTTTTGTTTTCATTTTTATTTAATTGTCGCTATTGATGTTAATCACGGATAATGTTATCCAGCTAGTATTACTAGTAGGATAATAATTAGTAATATTTAAACAAAATATTTATATTGGGTATACGAAAAAAATCATGTCATTATTTGACTATGTGATTTTTTTCTTTTTAATTATTAACCAATAATTTTGATTTATTATCGAAACAATTGACTGCTCCATTTGTTTAAAATACTGGGCAAGGGGCAATACATATATTTCTAAAAGAAACTAATTAGCCAGGGTAAATATCAATTATAGAATGTTACTGCACTAATACTTTAATATATAGACCTATTTATAAAATATTTACAAATAAAAAACAACAACACTACTAGTGTCACAGGGTAGAAATTAGTAGATTGGTAAAGGGCCAAAGCCACATTTTTTTTTTATTAGTACTGGTATTCATAAATATTTCGTAGACATGAGCACCGACTAACAAAAAAAAACTGGACGATAAACTACTAGTTTAAATTAATAACTTAAGTTTTAATTTCATAAATTGTTTACTTATTTTGTTTAATCAAAGAATTAAGTTAAAGGGGGGAAAAATTGAAAAAAAATGTCATCTTAACTTACTAACCCAAAAAAGGTTAATATTTTAATCAATACATATTACACAAATAAATAACAAAGAAATGCAATTTTTAAATCAGTTTATTTTATTAAAAGATGTATATAAAAAGCACAAATGTATATCTTTGAAATATTTCGTGGGCATAGTCATGAGTTACGACCCCGAAAATTTTCGTGGACATAGCATCAACCATAAATAATACTACCGAAGTTATTTCCCTTTTTTCTCTAATGGTTCTCAGCAGTGGCAACAGGCATAAAAAATTTTAAAAAGTACATAAAAGGTTCTTGAAAATGTATATTTTTTAGTGAAACTTTGCAGGTAATAAGGAAATTGTTCTTATAGATGATAAAGAAGTTTCATCAAAGTTAATTGAAATCTTCCATACTATGGCCTGCCATGCCATACTACCCTTCTCTACTTTTCCCGATCCATGGTCTTCTTCCTCCACTCTCTCACTCCTATGGCTTTAAGGTCTTTCTTTACTTCCTTTAACCATCTGCTTCTTGGTCTGCTCTTTGACCTTTTCTCATTAGGTGTTGCCTTTTGGACCTCTGTTGTTTTCAATTCTTTCTATGTGCCCTACCCACTTCAGTCTATTCATTTAAATTTCAGCTGTACAGTTATGAATTGGTTCTACTCTTCCACTCATTACTGGCCCATATATTTTCCTTTCCCAAGTGTTTAGCATATTTTGTGCTTGTTTGCTGATGGTCCATGTTTCACTACCTTATGATACTGCTGGTCGGATCATTGTCTTGTATATGTTTTTTTTTAAGTTTTCTGGATATCTGTCTGACATACTGTTTCACAGAAATAATTTTTTATGTAATATCGCTTGTTTAACTAAATCTTTTTGCATAAAAACATAAAATTTGTAAAGCAGTTTGTGTAATCGGGCTATATATTTTTCATTTTGTTTCCTAGCTATTATTTTGTATTGTTCATGTCCCTCTTAGCATAAGAATTTCATATCTCAATCCTATAAACTACTAATGGGATGGTTTTTGTAGTGCTCTTTTTATCCACACCATTGCTAAGGGTGGAGTATCCATGGAAGTAAATGGCAGAACTCTGTGGGATTTGAAACATAACCTACAGCATGCAGATAATGCTCAAAATCAAAGTATTACAAAGTGATGGACATTTTCATTAGTTAGTTTTAAAGTATTTGTGTGAGAAAGCTTCTTACACCATTTAAATATAAAAAAAAAATTAATGTGCATTTAAAATCTTCCACTATAATGATTGTGCCTTTATGTTTTTCTTTTTCATATTAAGTTGTGCAATTTTGTTAGGTGCTTTCTTATATTGCATTAAAAATTATTAGCTTAATTATTAAAGGGAATGAGATTTCATATTTGTATGCTTGCTTTTTGCTTTCTATCTTTAATTTGATTTACTTTGTCTAAATTTTAAAGGTTTAATTACCGAGCTACACATTACATGGTTGAAAATGGGTTTTATAACTTCTTGAACTGGTTTGATGATCGAGCATGGTATCCACTTGGAAGGATTGTTGGAGGCACTGTAAGTTGTTTTTTTAATGCACATAAAGGTAGCTTTTAGATGCTTGTGAAGTATTATTTTCATTTTTACCTTTTATATTTTTATCTTAGGTATATCCAGGCCTGATGGTTACATCTGGATCAATTCACTGGGTGCTCAATCATTTGAATATTCCTATCCACATAAGAGATATTTGTGTGTTTTTAGCACCAGTTTTTAGGTAGGTAAAGTAACACTTTGGTAGATTGGCATACTAATAGATATCAAACACAATTTATGCTGTCTGATATGAATTGGTGAAATGAAAGTTATCTACAAACTTCATATAGCTATTTATTGAATATAGAATGCTAATCCTAAATATTTCAGTGGCATGACTGCTATGTCAGTGTATCTTTTCACAAAAGAAATTTGGAACCCAGGTGCTGGATTATTTGCAGCTTGTTTTATTGCAATAGGTAAGTGTCAAAAACTAGTGCAACTTTTTTTTTGTAAAGCAATATTTTTAAAGATACTAGTAAAATTT
>JAGDYQ010000252.1:851762-896907 GCA_021962125.1 Bulinus truncatus
GGATACACAGAGAAGTGTAAATTGGTGGGTACACAGAGAGGTGTAACTTGATAGGGTACACAGAGAAGTGTAAATTGGTAGGTACACAGAGAGGTCTAACTTGATAGGGTACACAGAGAAGTGTAAATTGGTGGGTACACAGAGAGGTGTAACTTGATAGGGTACACAGAGAGATGTAACTTGATAGGGTACACAGAGAGGTGTAAATTGGTGGGTTCACAGAGAGGAGTAACTTAATAGGGTACACAGAGAGGTGTAAATTGGTGGGTACACAGAGAGGTGTAACTTGATAGGGTACACAGAGAGGTGTAAATTGGTGGGTTCACAGAGAGGAGTAACTTAATAGGGTACACAGAGAGGTGTAAATTGGTGGGTACACAGAGAGGTGTAACTTGATTGGGTACACAGAGAAGTGTAAATTGGTGGGTACACAGAGAGGTGTAACTTGATAGGGTGCACAGAGAGGTGTAAATTGGTGGGTACACAGAGAGGTGTAACTTGATGGGGTATACAGAGAGGTGTAAATTGGTGGGTCAGTGACTGGGAAAATTGCAGCCTTCCTTAATTTCATCACGTGAACAATTGGGGCCATTCAACATATAGGCAACAAAATTATCCTGGGCACAACCCCTCAGATTATTTCCTTTTGTGAATAATTGTCGGGAACACACATCTAAGACTTGTGCTGATGTCTATAGGAATCCAATGGTCGTGGTTATTCCAGTCTAGGGTACAAACATGTTCCTTTTCCTAGTGCTCCCAAATGTTCCCAGCATAGAGCCTCTAAATGTTCCTTGACCTAGTGCTTCCAAATGTTCCCTGCATAGTAGAACCTCTAAATGTTCCTTTGAATAGGTCTCCTAAATGTTCCTTGCATAGAGCCTCTAAATGTTCCTTGGCCTAGTGCTCCCAAATGTTCCCTGCATAGTAGAACCTCTAAATGTTCCTTTGAATAGGGCTCCTAAATATTCCTTGCATAGAGCCCCTAAATATTACTTTGCTTAGGGCTTCCAAATATTTCCTAAATAGAGTCCCCCTCAATTTTTCTTAGTCTGGGACTCTCATAAACAGATAAGAACGGCACGACTATATACATAGGCACGACATTGCTTAAAAGTCGTGGTTTAAAAGTTGTAACTCCAAAGTTTTGGCTCCAAGGTTGTGGCTCCAAAGGTACTATTTGTTAAAGGACAGAGAAGGATACATTACGGAGTGACAGAGATAAGAGAAAGCATGTTTCAAGGGCAATATGACATTGTGATTGGATTTTCATTCAGTTCTATAGATGCTATTTATAAAAAAATCAACAGAGTTCTATTATGACATGCGCCAACTGATAATGTTGTCCAGGCCCAACATGGCCTCAATTGATTCAAACTAAGATCTGAAGTCTGAATTGATACAAAAAAATGTTGATTCAAGTTTTTTTTTTTTGTATGGGTTAAAGAAAGGTGGAAAGGGGGGGGGTAGTGGGTTAGTTTAATTGCAAGTCAACCGTTGTTGTTGTAGTTCAACTGCAGATATCTGCCGTTTTGAAACTAATTTGAGCAATCGGGTTTTCCCGTAAGGAATTAGTCAGTGAAAGTGATATAACTTTTGTGAAGTTTTATACAATGCGGATTTTTTTAGACTACTACAGTAAACACATAATTATTTTTATTTTTTCTTTCAATTTTTTGGTTGGTTTTATATTTTTAAATATCCATTTTGAACAAATAACTTCTCCATGTCGAACATTTCAAAGTCCTAAACTGCTGGCCTTTCTACTTAGATACTTAGTTGACAGATATCCTGTATATGTCGCATTAGACTGGTGACGTTAGAATGGTGTCAATATCTCATTTCCCCACCCTGGTCCTGTTCCTCCCCACCCCCCCCCCCTCAAATGCACCCTCTCCACTTGTTACAGATATAAACAGTGACGTAGTGTTGTTTTCGTTGACGAAAACTAAAACTAAAACCTTCGTTAACGAAAATGTTGACTTTTCGTCAACGAGAACTAAAACTAAAACTAAAATTAGCAGCAAGACTAAAACTAGACGAAAACTGAAATTATTACAGAAAAAACGAAATAAAAACTGAAACTATAATATAGTGTTGCTTTCGTTCACAAAAACTAAAACTAAAACCTTCGTTAACGAAAATGTTGACTTTTCGTCAACGAGAACTAAAACTAAAACTAAAATTAGCAGCAAGACTAAAACTAGACGAAAACTGAAATTATTACAGAAAAAACGGAATAAAAACTGAAACTAAAATATAGTGTTGCTTTCGTTCACGAAAACTAAAACTAAAACCTTCGTTAACGAAAATGTTAACTTTTCGTCAACGAGAACTAAAACTAAAATTAGCAGCAAGACTAAAACTAGACGAAAACTAAAATTATTACAGAAAAAACGAAATCAAAACTGAAACTAAAATATAGTGTTGCTTTCGTTCACGAAAACTAAAACTAAAACCTTCGTTAACGAAAATGTTGACTTTTCGTCAACGAGAACTAAAACTAAAACTAAAATTAGCAGTAAGACTAAAACTAGACGAAAACTGAAATTATTACAGAAAAAACGAAATAAAAACTGAAACTAAAATATAGTGTTGCTTTCATTCACGAAAACTAAAACTAAAACCTTCGTTAACGAAAATGTTAACTTTTTGTCAACGAGAACTAAAACTAAAATTAGCAGCAAGACTAAAACTAGACGAAAACTAAAATTATTACAGAAAAAACGAAATAAAAACTGAAACTAAAATATAGTGTTGCTTTCGTTCACGAAAACTAAAACTAAAACCTTCGTTAACGAAAATGTTGACTTTTCGTCAACGAGAACTAAAACTAAAACTAAAATTAGCAGCAAGACTAAAACTAGACGAAAACTAAAATTATTACAGAAAAAACGAAATAAAAACTGAAACTAAAATATGACCTGGGACTAAAACAACACTACAGTGACGTCACAACACCGGGCAAAGAGACCCTACCACCCCTACCCATGTACGCCTGGTGCTATGACCTAGATAATTCATTCAGTTTATTTTTTTCACCCTTTCTCTGAAACATGTCCCAGGGCCCACCATTCCAGAGCGTGACCCAGTGTGAGGTTGACCCTCTCCCTCCCTCTCTCTCTCTCTCTCTCTCTTTCTCCGTCCCCCCTACCTCATGAGGAAAAGCTGAATCATCAAGGTGTGGCATTCACCTGTAAAGTACGCTGCCTAAATAAATATTCTTCAATGTCAACATTATACAGGGTAACATATTAAAAACTGGAACTTTTTGAAAAAAACCAATAAAAATGGAAACAAATCAGACATTGAGAGAAATTTGAACTAATACAACTGAATGAATTGAAACGAAATTTGTGATATCCTAGCAAAGAGGTTATAGCGATCGATTTAGAACCTAAATTGCCATTTCGAAGAATCCATACGTAATCATGCCCCCCCCCCTTCTATGGGGCGTATTTTTCAAATATTGATCCTAAATCTTAACTGGCAGGTCAAGCTTACAACAAATTAACTTAATTCGGACAGCGAGGTTCCATTTGTGAACCCCATTTTGTTGTTGAAGATTTATCCAAGCCTGTCTAGTGTCATCTATTTAATTTGGCAACCCTTGATTCCCTTCCCCCACACCCATTTAACTTTATTGTTCCATCTCCAGATAGAGAAATGAAACAATTCATTTGATCCTCTGACGTTAAAGCAAACAAAATTTATAGTACAGCTTGAATCTAATGATATATTCAAGATATGGCAATTACATAGACCATTAGATTCAACTGTCACTAGACAATTAGATTCAACTGTCACCAAACCTTCAGATTCAACTGTCACCAGATCATCATTTTCAACTGTCACCAGACCATCAGATTCAACTGTCACCAGACCATCAGATTCAAATGCTGTCAATTTTTCGTTATGTTTTTGAAATCTTCTATTTCTATTTGGGTTTTACAAAAGTTCTCGTTTTTTTCTGTGTTCACCTGAAGAACCGAGCTGTATTACCTAAACAAATCCATTGAATGTGTGTGTGTATGTGTGTGTGTGTGTGTGTTTGTCAGTGCGTGTGTGTGTGTTATCAGTGGCCACCCACCTATATAGGTCCCTAGATATGTCACCTTTACTGTAATTGAACAATAAGATAATCGTTTGTCTACGAATGGAATCCCACCTTTATCTCATTAAACAAACATACGGTCACATACACTGGGTTAATGGGTGAAACAAATACAGACATTATCTATCATAACGGGGAGGGGGGGGGGTCAAATGTCATGGAAGCTTCACACTTAGTGACGTCGATATGAAGGCAAAAAAATAAATAATAAACCTGGCAGATAACATATGGATATGTAGTTATTATCAGACTAATACATCTTTCCCTACACACATTCACAAGTCAGTGTGTATATTGACCGTCAGAGCTGTTCTTGGGGGGGGGGGGGGGGGCAGGCAAACTAGGCGGCTGCATTATGGCACACCCATAAGATGGCCTCCGTACAGCTTTCTTTTTGTTTACAAGCACGCCCAACACAAAGAAGGATAATCTGACCCACCATTTTACACATCTGTGTGGACCCACCAATTTACACCTGTATGGACCACCAATTTAACCTTTCTTGGACCCACAAATTAACACCTCTTTTTTTTTACAAGCACGCCCAGCACAAACAAGGATAATCTGACCCACCAATTTGCACCTGTATGGACCACCAATTAACACCTGTATGGACCACCAATTAACACCTCTTTTTGTTTACAAGCACGCCCAGCACAAACAAGGATAATCTGACCCTCTGTCAGAGACCTCCTGGCTAAAACAGAGTCGAGGGTTAACAGGGCAACCCCAGTTATAAAATATGCGGCCCTGAATAACCAACATGCACCTTTGGCTAGCTCCCCCCCCCTTACAAAACGGCCCTGGTCACCATCATTGAATCTTATCTCCCTTCCCCCCCCCCCCCGGAACAAACATGTATGGCTCCATAACTTTTTGCCGAATGACTCATATGTGTTGCGTGAAGTGATATTTTTCTAAAAAAAAAAAGGTACCGGAACGCCGTCGTGTCACAAAGAAATAAATCATAAAATAGTGCAGTCAACAAAAGTCTACGGGGAAAAAAGGAGCCGGAACGCCGTTCCGGCGTGTTCCGCCAGGAAAAAAAAAAGCACAGGCTGCTGGATTCCATAGGTGTCAATGGTCGTTACTTGAATAGAATACATCATTAACTGGTGTTAGTTTAAGAAACCCCCGCCCTATCCAGATTTTTTTTATTATCCGGCATACCCATCCGTCGCCTAAGTTTTGGATATTGAAAGTCTTGTTTATTTTCCTTCTTGTTTAATGAGTTTATAGTTAAATGAAGCGACATTATAACATGGTCAAATTGACTTGAACTTTAGTTATATAAATTGCTTGAAATGATTTCCTGTATTCCTCGATGGAATAATCTCGAGATCACCTTGTTCAATATCTATAAATAGCATTAGAACAACAGAAAATTTTTTATTCCTCGATGGAATAATCTCGAGATCACCTTGTTCAATATCTATAAATAGCATTAGAACAACAGAAAATTTTTTATTCCGCGATGGAATAATCTCGAGATCACCTTGTTCTATATCTATAAATAGCATTAGAACAACAAAAATTTGTTTATTCCTCGATGGAATAATCTCGAGATCACCTTGTTCAATATCTATAAATAGCATAAGAACAATAAAAAAAATGGCCAGTTTGTTCAATTGAAATGAAACCCCCGACTATCATAACTTGGTTTTTTTTTTATTTTCCACCCCAGTAGTTATAATAACACATCTAATCCTTCAACTACAAAAGCTTACGTCAAAAGAACATATATGTAGGCTAAGGTTTATCAAAGTTTATTCATCGCTGTAGTATTCTATTTAAATGTTAAATGTCGAGAGAAATGCAATCCCGCTGAATGGCCAGGTAATCATCACAGATCCACGCCTGCATCAGCCGATCCCACATTAGTTCCACGTGATGGGGTTGAGAATGTGTTGTTAACAAGTGGGTGCGTTTAGCAATGATGACTATCGGGGCATAGACCAGTTTACTGTTACAGTTTTTAAAAATTTATAAATTTAGAATACAATGTTAGGCTGGACCAATATTTCGTCCAATGTGACGTTAATTTCGAGTCCAAATGTATTTTTAAATTTATTTCCAATTTGAATCAAAATCACACATCTATTTCTCTTCCAAATCTTGACTCTCAAACATTTCTATTTGAAAAAAAAATGTTACGTTTATTTGTGATTCACAATTAATGTAACATTTATTACTAATTGTGGGACGGGTGGCCGAGTGGTGTAGATACTCGACTGCCAACCTGAGAGTCATGGGTTCGATCCTCGGTGAGGCCCTAGAAATTTTTCCAGGTGAAATTTGTGCAAAGTCGTCCCACAAGTCCACCCACCTTTAAATGGATACCTAACTTTAAGTTGGGGAAGTAAAGGCGGCTGGGCGCCGAGGTTATAGAAACAGATGAATTCAACACTTCATCTGCCCCGATGGCCCGCTAGGGTTAAGTGAACTTTTTTTTATTACTAATTCAAATTTAATTCACATTTATTTCTTTTTTTCAAATCTAATTTATTTCCATAGGCCTTAAAAATTTCAATGCAAACTTTCTTTATTAACTAAAATGTTATATTCTATTAAATTTATTATCACTGTAATAATACATTCATTTCATTTGTATGCTGTACGGAATGCATATACTCTTTATCTCAATATCAAAAATAAAGCTTATCAAATAACGGAGTTTTAGTAGCAAAACGTTTGAAGAGTTATCACGTTAATGTCACGTGTTACTGTCACGTGTTAGCCACGTGTGTATCATGATACACATCGATGCAACACTGAAACGCTGTTGAAAACATCTTACGTTTGAAACATTTCTGTGAAGTCCATGCCAAGATGATATTTGCATCTCTTAGATCCTATAAACCACTACGAGGCGATTGTCATAGTGAGCTGTTTTCATCCACATCACAGCCGATGGTGCAATCGCCTTAGAGGCACTACGGGATAACGTGACCTTAAAAAATACGTTGATTCTCACCGGTGATCGAACCCGGAACCCTCAGATCGACAGTCGACCGTTTTATCACACTACCATCCACCCATCTCAAACAATACATCTTTCATTTCATAAACCGCGCAGGGTAATGGGGGGGGGGTAGGGTGTGTACAGAGTTGCATGTCTAAGTTCCAAACACAAAGTATTTTAAATACCCTATCCGCCTATCCAACTAGCTCAAGTAAAATGAACACACAAGTTCCAAACACAAAGTATGTTCAATACCCTATCCGGCCTATCCAACTAACTCAAGTAAAATGAACACATAAGAAAACAAGCAATTAAGTCTTTTCCGTTTCGGACAAAGGACATTTTAGAGCATTTTCGTGTAAGCAGTGGCTACGGTTACGCCGGACGAAATCCGTATTTTTTTTCCGGGTTACAGCCATATATTTTTGCTCCACGTGTATGGGTTTTGATAAATAGAGAGGGAAGTAATCATGTTGAATAACTGTTACAAAAATAAATAATGATTACGCCCCTTTGATTAGCTTTGATTATTTATATTTAAAATATAAGCGAAAACGGTACCTAAAAAAACTCTTATATTCGGCCCTGAGAAGTCAGATCGCGAAATGGACTTTTGATGTACACTTGGCAGGCCAAGACCTACAAAACGATATATAACTCATGGGTCTAGGACTTATGGTTGCTGAGATATAGGGCGCTCCCTTGTTAATATAGCTTATATAGTAACTTAATACGCCCCTTTTTTCAGCCCTCAGATGTCAGATCGCGAAATGGACCAAGATGTTTACTTGGCAGGCCAAGACCTACAAAATGATATATACATCATGGGTCTAGGACTTATGGTTGTTGAGATCTAGGGTGATGACGGACAGACAGACAGACAGACAGATAGACAAAACGGGGACAATAAGTACAAGTAAACTAAATTAATGTTTACAAAATTCATGTCAATACAAATTAAGTCCAAGTTTACTAAAAATAAAACAAATATAAATTAAACTATATACATGTTAATACAAGTGAGCTAAATAAATGTTAACACTAGCTAACTAAATACAACTTAATACAAGCTAACTAAATACAACTTAATACAAGCTAACTAAATACAACTTAATACAAGCTAACTAAATACAACTTAATACAAGCTAACTAAATACAGATTAATTCAATACTGGTAAATAAAAGTGCACTAAATACGCAGCCAATGAATGCATTCATTCATTCATTCGACTGTAAGTATATTTAGGAATGGATCTACTGGTAACAGTATTAGTACACTACATTGCTGGGTAAAAAATATAACTTAACGATTGGTTAATGACACTTGACAGTCTCTGGTAAACCAAAAAAAAAAAATATTTCTCCAACACTGGATCTGTATATACTGAAGGACAGTAACAGTTCCTTTTAGTTTATTTTGTGAAGAATGCTGAGCCTTAATGGAATGGGGAATAGCTTATTACGAGGCGTTCTTTGTTGTTTTTTTTTTTTATTTTGTAACCCACTGAGACCGTCATTTCTACTGTAAGAACTGTCAATTCACTCCATTCATTTCGAAACAACCTCTCTCCCCCCTCAACCCCCTATCCCCCTTCTACAGTGAATGTCTTGAGCAGTTTATGAAGGTGTAAAGGGAAACAACAAATGAAGAGTTGGGTTTGAAGAAGGGGTGCGGGGTAGGGGGTGGCGGTGGCTAAAAAGAGGATCTTAAATATGCAAATGTGAAGGAGGGGTACGTCATACAGAGGTTGAAGAAACCCTCCATATTCTCTCTGCAATACCCCTTCCTCCGTTGAGAATATTTTAATATTTTGTTTTTTTTAAATGCTGATCATGTGACGAGACTTTTCAAAATGAATTCATTCAACAATGTGCAGCGAGGCTTATTCACGTGTGTACTTTCCCAGCAGGGTTGGTGGTGACCCCCCCTCCCCCACCACCTTTTAGAGTCGAAATGACACAAGGCACATTTAAACACACCCCCAGAGGAGTGCTTGCGTATGCTACAGTGCTTAAAATATATAAATGCGATTTTATTTCTCTCTGTGATTATTGACGGCAATAGGAGATTACATATTCATTGCAAGCGACCATCTCGTATACAATTTAACCGCTAAAAATGAAACTGTCGACTCTACTACTACAGACATCTAAGGAGTAAATTAAATCAGCAAATTAATTCAGACCACTGTCGTCATTGTAACGCAGGTCCCAGTATCGTAGCGAGGGGGGGGGCATCATCAGCCCCGTAGCGTGAAAGTTGTACAGCTAAGGCCAGACAATAGCAGGGGGGGGGCAGGTAATACATTTTACTAAGTAGAACAAATAAGCAGGGGGGAACCGTGACCCCCGCACGCTACGGGCCTGGGCATCATGCCCCGGGCGCTACTCACAAAAGGGCGCCAAATGGTATATTTTACATATAATATTATATGGTTTTCGAATGGGAGGGGAGGGGGCGTTAAACAGGTATTGTGCCCCGGGCACGAGTTAAGCCTCGCTACGCCACTGGCAGGCCCACACATTTGATAGAAATGAATAATTCCCACAAAGTTTGGAGAGGGGACAACAAATGGCAGAGGCTCTCGGTGAAGAGAATATAATCCAACTCTCAATACACATGTATCACTATCTAACAGTACATGTGATCTTGACATTGTGATACATGGGTGTGTCTATCAGAACAATGAAACTTTATATCTGAACAACAAAAAGATTAATCTTGTACTTCAGATATTGGGGGAGGGGGGGGATAATTTTTATATCAGTATCACTGTGACACAGAAGCATCAAATTGCTCTAGTACTCTTAGCGATTTCTTGAATGTGTGGTAAGGGGTGCCCCTCCCCCCCCACCCCCTCACCCTTTGGGATGGGAGGAGATATGATCGGTTGAGGTCAAGTCTAAACTTTGAAAGAAAATATTTCGACCAATGTAGAATATGAATGTTATCAAAGCTTGCCCACATCCATCCTTACAGTGTCTTTCTCTACCTGTCTAATGACGTAGTTGTTTTTTGCATTTAAAAGTTCAATTTTGTTTGCGTTTGTTTGGGTGCGTATTTTTTTACCTCTGTGTTTGTATGCTAATGTGTTGTTGATGTGTGTGTGTGTGTGTGTCTTTACGCGCCCTTGTGTTTGTATGTATGTGTGTTTGCATGTTTGTGTTTTTTTGTGTGTGTCTGTATGTTTGTGAATTTTTGTGTCTGTGTCAGAGGTGTGCGGATCTTGAAATTTAGCGTCCTTGTCCGTCCATGGACTTCTATCAATGATCCGCGTCCGCATTGCTGAAATTTAGCTGTTTAAATTACTTGAAATTTTTTATTTGATAACGCTAAAGAAGATCCGCGTCAGTCCGCGAGTCCGCAACCCATACGAAGCGTCTGCTGTCAGTCCGCGGATTCGGAAAAGTCTGCAGATCTGGTCTATATGTTTGTGTATTTTTGTGTCTGTATGTTTGTGTATTTTTGTGTCTGTATGTTTGTGTATTTTTGTGTATGTATGTTTGTGTATTTTTGTGTCTGTATGTTTGTGTATTTTTGTCAGTATGTTTGTGTGTTTGTATATTTGTGTCAGCATGTTTACGTGTCTTTATTTGTGTGTATTTCCATGAGTATGAGTCTTTATGTATCTGCTTGAAAACGTAGTTGTGGCATTGAGCGAGTGTATGCATTTCAATATGTGTAGATGATTGCGTCTGTAAAAAATTGTGAATGAGAATATGTGAGCATACATGACTGAATGAGAAATGAGTGAATGAAAATTGACTTAAAAATATGAAAATAGTGGAATGTCAACAGGACTGCCATTAATGTTCAAAATTTAACCTCGATAGGAGATCGATAATTGGCAATTGGTCGCATGGTTCAGGAAGGAAAAGCTGAGAAACTAAACGGACAAATTATGTTACATGCAATCATATAACAAGAGAAATGTAATTTTTTTTTTCATCTCTTTTTGATTGACATACAGAGAAGCAGGGGACGTAATATTATTTTTGGAAAAGAAAACAAATTGTGAGGTCAAGGACATACAAAAAAGAACTTCCGGCTGGTGTGAAAGTTTCACTTTTTGACATATTGGACGTAATTGAGAATATAAAACAATTAGTTTTATATATCATTATTATTTCTTTATAAACAGCTCGCGAAAACCGAACATATTTCTTACTGGGTCACGAAAACCGAACATATTTCTTAGTGGGTCGCGAAAACCGAACATATTTCTTAGTTTTTCACGAATGGAAAACGTTTGAGACCACGACATAGAAATATCCTGAAATGCCGAAGTAACTGGCAGAAACTAATGACTGTATCGTAACATCTGTGATTGCCTTAGTTTGCTGGAGTTAAGATTACAAATATTCGCAATCTTCTAATGGGCAGTGACTCCATTGAGAGCTTACTGTTTTAAATGAACCACAAACATCAAATTTTACCTTTGATGCATTAATCTTCAGTATTCCAACTTTTTAAAAAAATAAAAACCAAAAAAAAAAAACAGATCGACTGGTAATAAGCATCTGTTGCACAAAACGTTAAGGGTGCTCTATATTTGATGACGTCATTTTGTGTTGTATTATCAAGATTTAAAACAACAAACCACCACATGTCAGACGTTTACTTCTGTATTTCTGAAAGATCGCTTTGATACATAAATAGAAACAAAAAATAAAAACACATTTAATGAAACACATTTTTCTAAAAAAAAAAAGCCAGCTTTAGGTCAACATGACAAACGGTTTTAATATCTAGCCATGAAACTCAACTTATTTTGGACCTCTGTCTTCTCAAATATAAACCAACAGTGCTTTTTTTTTTGCAAAAAAAAAAAAAATAGGTGCCGGTACTCTGTGATGGATTGCCTAACTTTTAACTACCAGTTCGCACCTATTTTAATTCTTTTTGCGCGCAATTTTAAAATAATTCAATTATTAACAAATGAATAATATAATAAATTAATAATAAACAATAAAATACAAGAAAAGTAATAATTTTTTTCTCCACAATGAAAAAGGTTCCGGTACGCCGTACCGGTGCGTACCGGCACAAAAAAAAAGCATTGCAAACCAATAAGGACAATTGTATGTGACTTTTTTGTTTTTTTTTTATGCTGGTTGGGTGGCGCCATTAATTCCGTTAATTCATATTATATTACTGCAGTTATGACGTAAGATAAAAATCAAACCAAGTCTAACAATATATGAAGGGTTGCCATACATGAGTTGCCACTTATAGATTGCCACGTGTGGGTTGCCGCATGTGGCACTAGGATCTGACTTTGGCCGCCCATGCACCTATACTATGGCTGCAGCATGGAATTTGGGGGCCTTTGAAAAACCACGACTGAACTAATAACTTTATACTTTCAATCGTTATCAGTGGCCTTGTACTGTCAGCATTTAGTTTTCTCTAGAACATATTTTCCCTATTCTTTGATTAGCGATAACTTCTTTTATCTCTCTCTTTCTCTCTCTCTCTCTCTCTCTCTCTCTGTCTCCATCCTCTACTCCTTCCCCCCCTCCCTTTTAATTAAATATTTACACAACGAGAATGATAGGTGAAAGGTTAAATTTGAACAGACAACTGTTTCCGGTACACGCCATCTGCGCACCGCTTCACTCTACAGATCAGATCAACAAGAGTTGGTTCCCTTAAAGAAATAGCAGAAATGAAACGCAATAAAAAAAATATTAAAAAAAAAACTTCCAGGGTCACAGAACAAAAAAAAACGGATTAATTTATTTTAACTGTACATTTGTTTTCTTAATATATTGGGTTCCTTTCACATAATTATATTTTTATTAAAGAAGAAAAAAAATGACGTCTATATTTACGTTGGCGACCTTGGATCCACAGGAAGCGAGGCTATATAAAGATATTCTGCAGAAGCAGACGTAAAAATAAACATTGTACGGTCTTCGTTAGAGAGTATTAAACCCCGGGACGTGTTCTGTACCTCGGCATTTATTTTCTATAAATATTATAGTGCAGTGTTCTAGTCTTGCTGTTATTTGAATTATTCATCCGTATTTTCAAATCCGATTAAGATATATATATATATATATATATATATATATATATATATATATATATATATATATATATATAGTTTCTGAGTCAATAGAGACTGTACAGTAAAAGCATTGAAAGTACAGTAAATTTAGGCAATGGCGTCCTTTCCTATTCGGTTTTGGGAGGCGCGGTTTTGTCTATTAACTACCTGTACATCTGATAACACATGGTCTATAAAGATGTAGATACAATAGTTACCTCACCACCCTCCTCCCCTACACCTCTCTCTCTCTCTCTCTCTCTCTCTCTCTCCCTCTCTTTCTCTCTCTCTCTCTTTCTCTCTCTCTCTCTCTCTCTCTCTCACGTACAGTTAGATTGTCGTGTCGGATCACATTTGCATTCTTTGAAAATTCTTTCCATCAGGTAAAGGAATTGATCTCCCAGGGCCCACGAGTCATGATGCCAACAAAAATTCATATCTCATCTGATTGAAAAGCTGGCCACATAAACGGGGCCCTCAAACATTTAAAAATAAAAGGCCTCGGGCCCAGTACAGCGTCAGAACGGGCCCCGTTGACACAACACACACACACACACACCATCTTATTTCAATTTTAAAATAATATAAAACAATTATCTCCGCCCCAACCCCCCCCCACCCCTCACCCCACCTAACCCATTCCATACTCCTTGCCTTCACAATCACCAATCTGTTACCAGGGTTTCCCCACGTGTCAAGTACTCACCTGATGATTTGTTGTCATTCATACCTGTCCTCATTATCAACTTGTAAACTCCCCCACCCACCACTCTCCCACCCCATATCTGCTCCCTTC
This sequence comes from Bulinus truncatus, assembly GCA_021962125.1. Taxonomy (NCBI): domain Eukaryota; kingdom Metazoa; phylum Mollusca; class Gastropoda; family Planorbidae; genus Bulinus; species Bulinus truncatus. The sequence continues at coordinate 865,688 of JAGDYQ010000252.1, forward strand.
ATTGACCCCCCCCCCACCCCACACAAACACATACCCAAACAGCCTGTAAAACATACACTCACTTCGTGCACACACACACACACACACGCTTTTACACATATCATAGATTTCCCACACAGACGTTATACACATTTCATATATAAACAAAAGTTGTCGGAATCGTGGGGAGAGAGAGAGAGAGAGATATAGGGAGAGAGAGAGATAGAGAGAGAGAGAGAGAGAAGGTACTACCTTCCATCATTCCACTTCAACTTCAGCCATCCTAACATTAAAACCACCCCGACATTGAAAACTGCTGACTATTGAAACCGTGGGGCAAATGACGTGAGGGCGGCGGGTGTTTGTGTGTGCGCGCGGGACCGGGTGGGGGGGGGGGGTTGATGGAGAGAGAAAGAGATAGAGAGAGAGGTAGAGAGATAGAGAGAGAGAGAAGAGGTTGAGGGCCTGAAATGAGGAGTAAAGGTGTCTTCCTATACTCTTTCTTTTATTGTTTGAGTTGTTGTTAGAGAGAAGGGGAGTGTGTGTGTAGGGGTGGGGGGGGGGGGTGGGGGAAAGGGTGAAGAGTCTTGAGATCGACGTGTGTAACCCCTCGGAGAACCTTGGACTACCGGAAGTGACTCAAGGAGTCTCCTCACCCCCCCCCCTCCTGAGCAGATTCACTTAGCCAGGTGCTTTATTATTATTTTTTTCTTTGTTTGGATTCCATCTGAAATTTCGATACTGATCTATAATTCGCAGGGATGAACTACTAGCAGTACAGAAGAACAAAACCAAACTGTTAGTTGAATAGTGCACGTCACACACACACACACATATATATATATATATATATGATTTACAGTAAATTGATTTCTGATATAAAAAGATAAAAAAGGCAAAAACTATTTTTTTTAAATAAAAGTAAATGCAGCTAGATTTTACTTCGATTTGTGTAACTTAGACATCGAAGATTGGATTCATATTGATATCGATTGTAAAATGAAAATTATTGTATAATTATTCTCCCATTATCACTCATCAATAGTCTGATGAGTCTCTGGTTGTATTGTAGGATTAACTAACTACTCAATACATCAGCAGTAGTAGCTAACTACATTAAACTGCTTATATCAACTGCGGACAAACAAAAGTGGCTCTTTTACTGGCATAGCACATGGATTCTAGATTCAAATTATTTCAAATGCAGATCTTATAAGGTCATGTGATCAGTGATGTAACTATGTTCAGTGGCGCCCGGGGCGAACTCTAAAAAAAAAGGGCCTAAAAACATTAAAGTACATCGAATGGGCGTCTAGTGCCGAACCTAGGATTTTTGGGGCCCGGGAGCGGGGGGCGGCTTGGCATGTTTGGGGGCCCCTGCATTATGACATTCGACACCACAACACGAGATAATGTACTTAATTTTTAATGTAAAAAAATTGGGCCCCCCTCAAGCTGGGACCCGGGGGGACTTTCGAATCTGGACCACCTTCCCCCACTCTAGGTACGCCCCTGTGGGCGTCCCAGGCTAGAAAAAGTGCCACCCCGGGCGGACAGCTACCCTCCGCCCCACCTCCTGTTGTGAACATCGGCTGGGTGCGACCTATCGAATTGACGGTGGGGAAAGTATCGTTTGAAAGAGATAACATCGATTATGAACTATTATAACCTTTTTGCAAGTTAAATTTACTGCAGACAGATTAGCCACTGGGCGAGGTCGACATCTTTCATTAAATTTGAACATGTTTAGTTGAGATTTGTAGTTCGTTTGATAATAATTGACATTAAAGGATAAATGGCGATGCTGTAGTGAGCCAGATTAGACTGTCGCGGGGTTAAAGGGTCACGTCTGAGAGGCGTAACGTATTCGTGTTGCCTCCGTCACAACACTTCCATTTCGTCTGCGGCGCAGAATTTAAAATAGGGCGTGTGAAGATTGTGTAGTGGTTACAAGATTATAATGGGATTAACCGGTTACACTGACGTCATATATGATTACAGAGGGGTGTTAAACATCAGCCGCTGTATATCAGATTCGCTTTGTCTTGGTCTGTTCTGTGTTGTAACATTCTTAGAATGTTCGTTACACTAACATTTTTATTTTTTTTTAAAATCAAAAGGTGTAAGGACTCGCACACTACCAACATCTGTGTTTGTTATGATGTTTAATTATTTTTGTAACACTAACCATTAACTACCAATTGGCAAAATCCAGCCAAATCAATAAGCACAAGAAATGAGAAAACATTTTCACGAGGCGGCGTTGTAAACAGTTTCACGACGGTCACCAACTCGTTCACAACCAGCCCAACCGGCGGTTCTCATTATTGTTAGCACAGAACAGCACGGTGAGTGTAATGTTCTACTATGGCTCTCCTTCAGGCCTACATTAGATGTTGTTACTGTTTAAAACTAAAGTAATCGTTTACCGTTCTCATGGATATATATACAGGCACGCCGAGAGGGGGGGGGTCAGGGGGTCATTGCCAGGGTGCCCGCATCTGTAAGGGTGCCCGGCCGCCCCGACTATGTCAATTTTTTCACGACTATGGTTTATTAAGGGGCCCACAATGATGTCCTGCCATGGGGCCTTTGTTAGCTCTCGGCGCCCCTGTATATATAAATATATATATAAAACTAAACGACCACCATAAAAAGCGACCCTCCACCCCACACCCCAATCGAACTATAATTGTATATGGCGATTAGAAAAACTTATTTCGATGGCCACTCCCCCCAAACACCTCAGGAAATGTCTACCAGGGAACCTCATAATGGCTCTAATTGTAAATTATTTTTTATTTGTCTTTTTGTCGGAATATCCGCAGAGTCCCCTGATAATCACACATTGGGCCCAGTACAGGGCCCAGAAACTGAACCAGATATGTAACCACTGAATTCAACTTAGTTCCTACTACGTCAAGTCTGGAATGCAGACGTGTGTAAAAAGTTTGTCAAGACACAGTTCTCTGCTCCTGTTCACTGTAAACTCTTCACCCGTTTCATTTATCACCTGGCCACTCATGTTAGTACAGGTAGACACAAACAGGCAGACATAGTGCGTTTCACCTTTCCCTGGTGACGAAATGTTTCTAGATAAGATATTGTAAGTAAGACACTATGTTGTGAGAATTAACTTTTAAAAAAATCTGAGTCACTACAACTAGAGTAAGGAAATTTTAAGAGCATAAATCTTTTAAAATTTGCGAGGTGTCGAAATGTATCTGGATAGGGAACGGAATTAGAGTTGGCAGCTGTTTCTACCAAATGATAACGAATTATAATAAAGAAATGACTTTTAAAAGATGGAAGAAATCAAAATTTTGATGAAAGAAATAAGAAAAAAAATGGTTTTGGTCAATCTAGAAGATATAGTTGACCTGAATTGTCTTCTGACCTAATTAGATTACAGCGCTGGGGATGATAAAAGTAGGTCAGAAAAATAGTTTGTTGGTAAATTGATTCAATATAAAAAAAAGCCACAACTAATTTTATATGTATATAAACACTTACCGGCACACCGGGGGGGAGGGAGTAACTTAGGTATCATAACATACAGGTATATCACAGTAAATGGCGTTACATGGAGGGGGGGGATATTCGAGAAAAGCAGCGGGTGTACTTTAAATGAAGCATTATTTTTCTAAAAAAAACCCAATTCAAAGGAGAAAGTTTCGCACATTTTATAAACATTGTGCGTTTTTGCTAAAAGAGTGATGTGCCTAAATGAGTGATTTTCCTAAAAGAGTGATTTTCCTAAATGAGTGATTTTTTTCGGTTAATTAAAAACTATTTTCTCGTGTATCTAATTAAAAAAAAAAAACGGTTACAATAGTCAGGGTGGTATTTCAAGCTGTGGCACGTTGATTCAAAACTAGCCCATAATATTCTGATAAGACCGCCATTGATCCAGAAAACAAGCAAAATGTAATAATAGTTCAAAAATTGTTTCCTAAAAAGTTATACATATATTATATATATATATATATAGAGAGAGAGAAGTTGGAGGGGGGGGGAGCACACGGGGGGCAATTGAACGCTGTTAATTTTTGTCTCCTCTTTTTATATTTTTTTAGGAGGGCGCCAAGAATGTAGCTCGTACAGGGTGCATGATAGCTCCCTACGCAACTGACCATAGACTGAAAAGAGTTTTGGCAAAATGTGAAATCGCAACTTGTAGAAAAGCGGCTCCGTCAAGAGTTACCTACACAACAGATCAAAGTCAGAGTTAAACTGTTTGTTTATTGAAGTTTATCAAGGACTCTGTGAGTTTGTTTTGTTAATTTTATTGGAAGAACTTGATGATCTGAGTTTTTGATGTCAATAGCAGGTGTACCACTTGTAGGTTTCAAGTCGAATGATAAAACTTCCGTACTTACGCTGTACCACGTGATCTGTTTTTTTTAATGATAATTAGGTCAATGACGTCCAGGATTGTTACAATTGCTCCATTTCACTCGTAAACTGACACACATGAACTCAAACGTACTGCTATAGTTTAACAGTTAAGGATTATATACGGAGTGTAATAATAAATATCTTCAATTAACGATAGGTTTTAGTAAAGATTGTTTTGTATCTAAAAATGGTCTTAATTAGTTTAAATATCATTATTAAAATATAGATTAAATAAATAAATATATATAATTCGTGGTGCTAGAATGAACTGTGTGTGTGATGTCCCTGTAAGGATGAGATGAAATCTCTCAGATCCTATTAACTACCATTAGTACGGTTTTTTAATGGTCCCCTTCCTTCATCCCCCACCATAGACGATAGTGCAATGGACATGGAGGCACGTCGGGAGATATAGCGGGAACTTTCACCAAGACCTAAAATATCCATTGGTCCTCACCGGAGATCGAACCAGGGACCCTTTGGTTGAGAGTCGAGCACTTTACAGTATGACCATCGTGCCCTCAAATTATTATTTTATATTCTTTAAAAATAAAATTGTATTATTTATGAATAAAAAAAAACCATTCTACTGTATCAAGTTGTATCAAAAATGTTAATTTCCCTTTTTGTTATTAATCAGGGGAGAGTACTTTTACAGACAAAAGACGTCCTTCGAGGAAGCCCTTGTAAGCAATTAAGAAAACGCAGTGGCTCCGGCACCAGCCAAAACCATTATATTAGGGTATAAGGAATATGGCATATATAAATATTTTTTTTTTCAGAATTTTTTTTTTCAGGATTAAGGTTAGGGATAGGGTTAGGGATAGGGATAGGGTGTGGAGCAATATCTATGGCTGGTACCCGAAAAAAAAAATACGGGTTCGGTCGGATCGAGCCGTAGCCACTGCGTTAAGAAAAACAATAAGGGAGCCTACTCTAAGCCTACTGAAGTAACTCTGTTTAACTTGTGTTGCTAGGGAAACGTGAGTAGTCTGCTTCCTTAGTAGGAAAATTCAAAACTAAACAGGTTTCACACAATGTATTTGTGAATGGTCTTATCTACTATACTTTAATAAGACCAGGCTTTACCCAAGCGCGCATAGGTCTATTGCATAAGACTTTTCTGTCATATAAGTGTATTTAATGTGAAGCACAACACATAATATTAAAATAAACAGGGAGATTCTCATTCCTAAAGATAATGACCTTTAACCTAAGAAATTTGACCGAAATATACAAAGAACATTCACATGAGTACATCTGGCTAAAAAAGTTTGGTTAATTTTTCACCAATATCTAGTTCATTTTAGTGTTTAGTTTGACCCTCTCTCAGTTCAACTTGCAGCTTGTCTGTTTCTGACTAATCCTTGTTAGTCAAACTTCAACTTATGATTTATACCCCTTCCCTCCACCCCCCCCCATTTCCTCGCTTCATCCAACCCCCCCCCCCACTGGAACCAAAAAAAAAAAACGAAGGCATGTGATTATTAATACGTTGGTATTGCCTGCCCCAATAATCTTATCATTAGCCATAAGGGTGAAATATCCAGGGGGGGGGGATTTACGTCATAGCTATCTGAAGGACGACCTACCGTATTCGGTGCAATAAATCAAAACCTGCCCTAGCGTAATGTATATATTTTATTTTTATTGCAAACCAGATTGAATATGAAAACTTAATCCATCAACTTCAGCATGCTGAGGGCTTGTATTTAATACACTTCCTCTGTATCTGAAGTGGCGGTGGAGAGGAATGGGGTGGGGGTGGGGGGTGGGCTTTGTGTAAACAACAATGAGAAACTGTATTTTGATATGTCAGAAAACTCTCACAATATGATATCACCTTTTTTTTTGAACAATAAAAGAACGGAAGTAGTCTTTGTAAGTACATTCATAGGAAATAAACAGAAATACAAACCGCTGCACTTGAACTCCGTATAGAACAAGTACAGAGAAATACATAATACCATATCAAGCACACAGAAATATAGAATACCATATCAAGTACACAGAAATACAGAAGTCTATATCAAGTACACAGAAATACAGAAGACTATATCAAGTACACAGAAATACAGAAGTCTATATCAAGTACACAGAAATACAGAAGTCTATATCAAGTAAACAGATATACAGAAGTCTATATCAAGTACACAGAAATACAGAAGACTATATCAAGTACACAGAAATACAGAAGTCTATATCAAGTACACAGAAATACAGAAGACTATATCAAGTACACAGAAATACAGAAGCCTATATAAAGTACACAGAAATACAGAAGACTATATCAAGTACACAGAAATACAGAAGACTATATCAAGTACACAGAAATACAGAAGTCTATATCAAGTACACAGAAATACAGAAGACTATATCAAATAAGTTTCAAGTAGAAAAAAAAAGGAAAATGACTCGGTACTCACCCAGTGACACGACCAAGACCACAGCTAACACCCAGAGGTTGAGACAGACCAGAGTGACCTTTGCCACAGTTACCAGAGACCGTAACATACTCCTGAATAGTCTTCGTAACAGCCGTTGGGATGGACTACATTTTTCTGTGGAGTGGACACAAACAGTCTGGTCAGTTGAAATACAAATACGTGGTCAGTAGTCTCATTGTGGTATCCAAAGTAATTACTTCGCTGGCATTAAGATAAAGTTACCCTAAACACAATGTCGATGTTATTGATAAACATTATTTCATATGGTATCTATGCAAAATAACACGTTTCACTAGGTATATAGACATACTGTTTCACTAGTTATACAAACTGTTTCACTAGTTATACAGACAAACTATTTCGCTATTTATACAAAATGTTTCACTGGTTATACAAACTGTTTCATTGGTTATACAGACAAACTGTTTCACTAGTTATACAGACAGTTTCACTGGTTATACAAACTGTTTCACTAGTTATACAGGCACATGTTTCACTAGTTATACAGACACGTGTTTCACTAGTAATCCACACGGAGTAGCTTCTTCACTATATATCTATAAAATGTAACTGTTTCACTACTCATCCATATACAATAACATTTTCACTTGTTATTCATACAAAAAAAGTTACAGTTTTACTAGTTATCCAAACATCCTAATACAATACCTGGATGGCCCAATGAGAGCCAAGTTTGGCACTGAGCTTAATTTACTTAAGCATTACTTAATGTGTAGCCCATGTAATAGAGTTATGCAGAGCCATACAGAGCCATACAGAGCCCTACAAAGCCATACAGAGCCATACAGAGCCGTACAGAGCCCTACAGAGCCCTACAGAGCCATATAGAGCCATATAGAGCCATACAGAGCCATACAGTTGTATCATGCCCAGTGCTAATGATATCAGCTGTTCACACCCTCTCACTTGACCACACCCTCCTACATGTACAGCAGCTCATCTTCAGAGAAAATTTATTACTGTGGATATGGTTCCACAGTTCAAGGCCACTTGTTAACGGCCACTGACCATTTGACAAGCAATCCCTTCCCCCCACCTGATCCCCCTACACAGAGAACGTCTGCTAGATCCACTTGACTGCCTGGCATCTGGTGAGCATTAAAGTGGTTTTCAATATATCTGTACCTCAGAACGTGAGCTCTTTGAATGAGCACTGTGTTTGGGGGGAGGGGAAGAGGAAGGGGGTGGGGGCTAAGAGAGGAAAGTTACCCTACCACGTACTGGGAGTCACGATCTCCAAATGTAGAAAGGGATATGTGTGGGTGGGTGGGGAATTTATTATCTAAAAAGTTATGACCAAACAAACCCTTCATTTCGTTGATGTAGTTAGAACATGCAAGACTTGTGTAATTGAGCTAATGGTTTTCATCTTTGATAGTTAAGAACAAAAAATAATATAATAAAAACAAATAGCAATTAAGGTAAATGAAAACATGAAGAGTAAACATGGATGATTGTCAGTCAAGACGCTTTCGCAAAACATGTTATGTCTTTATGCTTATACTTTACATAGTTGTGTCTAGCATAGACAATTTAATAGATGTGGCTGAGTAGTCATAGAGAATTTAATAGATGTGCCTACGTAATCATAGACAATTTAATAGATGTGCCTATGTAGCCATAGACAATTTTATAGATGTGCCTAATCAGTCATAAACAATTTAATAGATGTTCCTTCGTAGTCATTTCGCTATTTAATAGATGTGCCTAGGTAGTCATAGGCAATTTAATAGATGTGCCTAGGTAGTCGTAGGCAATGTAATACATGTGCATGCGTAGTCATAGACAATTTAATAGAAGTGCCTAATTAGTCATAGACAATTTAATAGCTGTAACCACGTATCCTACAGTGACGGCTTTTCCCCTGATTCAAGAATCGTAAATGAAATCAGATCTGAACATAATGACATCAACAACAACAACAACAATGTAAAGAGCCACAAGACGTAGGCCAACACCGCCTACAGGTCGCTGGTTTATAATGACCAAGTTCACTGGCAGATGTTTTCAAGTCTTTTTTTTTTTTGAATAAACGCTGTGAAAGTTGGCGCACAGAGAGAAGGGGGCAGGGTGAGAGGGTATGATCAGATATTTTACTGTTGACACAAGACATATGGAAGACATGTTTCATCCCCAGACTTGTATTTTAATAATCATTGGTATTATTTTTTTTTTGTTGCTTGAAATTGAAGCCCACAGCAGATATACAGAAATTTTTGGCAACATATCTGGGTTTTTGCTTTTATTTTTAAAAAAATAACCTTTGAGCGTTACATTGTACAACAAAAACCTGAACAACTCTGTTGAATATATAATAAAATGTAAATGTGTTTCTTATCAGCGGAAAAAACAACAAATTGTGGATGGGGAGAGATTGGCTTTAAGAAAAGATGTTTAAATAGCCAGATAGTTTTATTACAAACTAAATTGTGCCCATTAGATTTCATATTAAGTTTGTTATGCTTCAAATTGTTTTGTTTTTTTAAATTTGATTGATATAATTTCTTATCGCCATATGTTGTGTATGTATTGGTGTGTGTGTGTGTGTATTTGCTACGTGTGTATTCCTGTATAATCACGTGGTGGTTGTTTAACGAATCACATTGATTTTCAGTTGAGTTGCTAGTTTGCTACTAAGAGAGAGAGAGAGAGAGAGAGAGAGAGAGAGAGAGAGAGAGACAGACAGATATAGACAGACAGAGAGAGAGAGAGAGTCAGAACCATAACCGTTTTTACGTTATATCGGGGCCTGACTAAGTTACATTTGGGGTCGCTATGCAAAAGAAAATGTGGAGGGCCCTGGGAAAGGGTACATTGGGGGCCCTAGGGGAAGCTATATTGGGGGTGGGCGGGGGGGTTGTTAGTTATCTTTATTTTTGTTAACGGCGCAACTTTGAAATATCGGTGGGCCCTTTAACTCATTCTTGTCCGGGGCTCCTGACAAGGGTTACAATGGTCTCGAAGGGTGCCCCCCACCCACCACCCTTTAGCAATAGGGACCCTAGGGAGCCGCCTACTTTTACTATGCACAGCAACACCCCTGGACATAGCAAATAGAGAGAGAGAGAGCAAAGTGTAGAGAGGTTATATAGATATCATGAGATAGATAGGAAAGGAGAGAGAGAGAGAGAGAGAGAGAGAGAGAGAGAGAGAGATTGTTAGAGTTGTAAAAGATATACATATAAATAGATATATATATATAAAAGATATACATACATATATATATATATATAGAGAGAGAGAGAGAAAGAGAGAGAAAGAGAGAAAGAGGATTACATAAATGAATAGACTCTAAATAGATTGTGCGAGGATAGAGAAGTAGATAGCAAGGTAGAATGACAGACTGATAAGAATATTTTATTTCCATATTCGGGGGGGGGGGACTCCTTTATTAAATACAAGTCTTTAAAAATCAACAACACATGTTTTTAAGTGTCTTAGATGATTAACTGTCTCCACTCTCCCCCCCCCCCTTTTATCTCTAACTCTTTTGATACTAAACCTAAACTACAACAACGTGACACTAGACCTAAACTACAACAACGTGACACTAGACCTAAACTACAACAACGTGACACTAAACCTAAACTACAACAACGTGACACTAAACCTAAACTACAACAGCGTGACACTAGACCTAAACTACAACAACGTGATACTAAACCTAAACTACAACAACGTGACACTAGACCTAAACTACAACAACGTGACACTAGACCTAAACTACAACAACGTGACACTAAACCTAAACTACAACAACGTGACACTAAACCTAAACTACAACAGCGTGACACTAAACCTAAACTACAACAACGTGACACTAAACCTAAACTACAACAGCGTGACACTAAACCTAAACTACAACAACGTGACACTAAACCTAAACTACAACAGCGTGACACTAAACCTAAACTACAACAACGTGATACTAAACCTAAACTACAACAGCGTGACACTAAACCTAAACTACAACAGCGTGACACTAAACCTAAACTACAACAACGTGACACTAAACCTAAACTGGGTGTAAACTATAACTATTGGAAATACACGTATCTTATTTCAACAATAACAATAAAAATAATCTGTGTAATTGAAGGTATCTCGTATGTAACACAACGTTTTGGCCCTATCCCGAATTTCTTCTAAAGGCGCCCGTCTCCCCATCGATTTCCATTGAAATAAGACCCAATGTGATATTATATCTACACTGGATTCATTAGACTTCAATTACAAAAAAAAATATTATCTTAAAGAAGGGAATAAAGAATGTGTTTAGGAAAAATACAATGGAAATCTTTAGGGCACACACACACACACACACACAACAAAATAGAAGTTCCGGTTGTACATCAAAATAAAAGTCATTGCACTCCAGATCGTTAGGATTTTACTTTTCATTATGTCAACGGTTCTCAAACTATTCAACGAGACTTTAATTTTTTTTGTTCCATTTAGAAATGTCTATGAAGGAGCCACTCGGGATACGCCTATGTTTCGGCTGTCAATGCTGTTTAGTAATTGGTGGTGTTTCTGTTTTCTTGTACGGCCCGATGATTGCTCCCATACACAGCGCAGTGGATCACTGTAATGGACTCGCTGTCCTAAACCTTAGGACAAGGGTTCCCAAACATTTTATACCCTTGAATACATACCCTTGAATACTTACCCTTGAATACATACCCTTGAATACATACCCTTGAATACATCTAAGGTAGCGGTATTGGGCACTTTCAGTGTCAAACTTAAATTTATCAGGATCGTTGTAGTTTTTTTTTTGTAACTTTACATTCAAGGGTTAGGTTTAGGTTTATGATGGGGAAGGTACAAAATGAAAACCCTTGAGAATCTGTTTTGTAATGTGTAAGCACTGAGTTCTCGCCGTCACTGTGTTGAGTTTGACTGTGTAGGCTACTGTAAACTATAAATAATTTTTTTTTTTGTTTCATTCCGGAAGAGAACAATTTAATAGTGCAATGTCTATGTTTGTTACTTCAGATTACTTCAAGTTCAGAATGATTCCCTAATAATGGTGCACTCTAGCCCAGTGTTTCCCAAAGTGCAGCACCTGTAACCCCCCCCCCCCCGGGGAAGAGGATATGTGAAGAGTTTGGCGGGGGGGGGGGGGTAAACATCGGGTAAACTTGACACGGCAAAATAAAACAACAAAATGTGGGGAAACCACAACCGGGAAAAACGGTTAAGTATTTTTATTTACCAGGGGTATTCATCATTGTTAAGAAAATAAAGAAGGGTACATACATGTCGAAAGTTTGGGAAACACTGACTGCTGTAGTCTAATAGAACTCTGTGCTCGTGTCATTTACGGGGATTAACCTAATTATTATTGTATGTGTGTGAAGTCCATGTAAGGATGATCCCTATAGACCATCATTGGTACGGTTTTATGGAGTCAGTCATTCTTCTCCACCATAGACGATAGTGCAATGGCCACGGAGGCACCACGGGGGATATAGCGGGGACTTTAACCATAACCTGAAATATCCATAGATTCTCACCGGAGATCGAACCAGGGGCACTCTAGTCGACAGTCGAGCGCTTTAGCCACAAGACCATCCATCCTTGCCCTCTTTCGGTAAAGGAGCGTAACGTATTGCATTTTACTTATAATCAATCTTGACCAGTCATCTCAGATATAGCCCGAACCCTAAAGGCAGGCCCGAAGTCAGGTCAAAGTAAGCAGGGGGGCACCAATACCCAGCAAGGGGGCACCTTTACTTTTTCTTTATTTTTTCCTCTTTTCTTCTTTTTTAAGCGGGGGGGGGCACTCCATACCTAGCGGGGGAGGGAGGGGGCACGGCCCCCCAGAGCCCCCCCTTGGCTACGGGGCTGCCTAAGGGCCTACCTCTCTTGCCTAACTCGATTCATGTTCGAAAAAAAATACTAATCATAACATACCATAGACCCATATAATTACATTGACCTATTCAATCATAACATACCATAGACCCATATAATTACACTGACTTATTCAATCATAACATACCATAGACCTTTTAATTACATTGAAATATTCAAGATAACCTCAAAGTTGAGCTACGATAAATCTCTTTAAAAAAATGCCTTTCCATGGCTCAGCTGTTAATTGTAAATACACTACACATAATGTATTGTATTTGAAGTAGACTGAAGTCTGCTGTCATGAGACACGACAGAAAAATTACAACTTTATATTATGTAGAATTAACAAACTTATTGTGTTGTGTATGTTTTAGTTATATATTGTGGTGTGTATTTTTATGAATATATTGTGTTGTGTATGTTATAGTTATATGCTGTGTTGTGTATGTTATAGTTATATATTGTGTTGTGTATGTTATAGTTATATATTGTGTTGTGTACGTTATAGTTATATATTGTGATGTGTGTGTTATAGTTATATATTGTGTTGTGTATTTTTTTATTAATATATTATGTTGTGTATTTTTATTTATATATTGTGTTGTGTATGTTATAGTTATATATGTGTTGTGCATGTTATAGTTATATAGTGTGTTGTGCATGTTATAGTTATATATTGTGTTGTGTATTTTTATTAATATATTGTGTTGTGTATGGTATAATTATATATTGTGTTGTGCATGTTATAGTTATATATTGTGTTGTGTACGTTATAGTTATATAGTGTGTTGTGCATGTTATAGTTATATATTGCGTTGTGTACAGGGGCGCCGAGAGCCAACAAGGGCCCCAGGGCAGGGCATCATTGCGGCCCCTTAATAAGCAATGAGTCGTGAAAAAATCGACATGGTCGGGGCGGCAGGGCTTCCTTACAGATGTGGGCCCCCTGGTAATGACCCCCCCTGACCCCCCTTCTCGGCGTGCCTGGTTGTGTACACTATAGTTATATATTGTGTTGTGCATGTATAGTTATATTTTGTGTTGTGTACACTATAGTTATATATTGTGTTGTGCATGTTATAGTTATATATTGTGTTGTGTACATTATAGTTATATATTGTGTTGTGCATGTTATAGTTATTTATTTGTGTTGTGTTTATCTTCTTACCTGTAATGTCACAAATGAACAAGAAATAACGCACATACCACTGGATCCTATCACGAAATATAAACAAAGTATTCAAATGTCACACAGTCACAGTTTGATGAGTCCGACAATCAATATGTCCGACCTGACAGTAGAAGACGTCAGGACACACACACACACACACACACCGTGTGACAGGCACTGCCGCACACAAATATGACCTCACTCTGTCGCCAATCAGTTTAAAATATAACTATAATTATATATATATATATATATTCATAACTTATCTCCATTTGAAAACGCGGTTTGTTTGTTATCTTTCCTTTGAGGAGTGACCAGACAACAGCTTCATACAAACATTCTTACATACCTGGAGACGACCTGAACTCATTTCACATCGACAATTTTAAACTCAGTTACACAAAAAAAAATTGAAAGTTTTTTTTAAGAATGTCTATACGACTTCCCTACACTTCCCCTCCCCCCTGCCCCCACCCCCACTTGAATACGTGAGAAGAAAAGAGAATCAACCTCGCCTCACGGATCTACTGTAAGACTTCTAAAAAATTTATATAACTTGACAGGTTAGCTTGTATTATTTAAGAAGAAAAGAGAGAGAGAGAGAGAGAGAGGGGGGGGAGAGAGAGAGAGAGAGAGAGAGAGAGAGAGAGAGAGAGAGAGGGAGAGAGAGAGAGAGAATATATGTATATGACCTCGTTAAATAAACGAATGCCACGTTTCAAGATTTTAATTACCTATATTAAATTCTTGTTATCTTTACAAACTATTTTGTTCACTGTAGCTTGTTTACAAAAAGTGAAATAGAAGATACACTTTAAGATTCACAGGAAATAATTTATTTATTTATTTATTTTTTGTAACAAACGACTGTATGGGGGTGTCTCTTGAATCAACACCATAATAGCCTTTCTTGGGGTCAGGGCTTGGTTTAACCCTAAGCTAAGCAGTAGCGCAACCAGCAAAAAATGCTGGGGGGGGGGGGGGGACGGGGGGCACACATATAGAAAAAAGACAGTTTATATAGTAAAATATGTATGATAATTTGGTCTGCGCCACTGACTCTAAGTGTAGTCTCGTATTTTGCTGAGCCGCTCTTAATACATGGGCTCTAAGGGCCCTTGGAGGTAGACTCTTGACTACAGGAGGCCCCATGCTAATGGAATATATAGACCCCCACACTACCTGCCGATAGCATATCGGCACTAATGTTGTTTAGAAGGCTTTGTTGTCTCAGGCATAAGATGGCTCTGTTGCGTCAGCGAAAGGATTGCTGTATTGAATTGGCCAAAAGATGGTTCTATCGCTTCAGGCATAAGATGGCTCTGTTGCTTCAGCAATAATATGTTTGTTGCTCCAGCCATAAGATGGCTCTATTGCTACAGCAATAATATGTTTGTTGCTTCAGCCATAAGATGGCTCAATTGCTTCAACAATAATATGTTTGTTGCTTCAGCCATAAGATGGCTCTATTGCTTCAGCAATAATATGTTTGTTGCTTCAGCCATAAGATGGCTCTATCGCTACATCAATAATATGTTTGTTGCTTCAGCCATAAGATGGCTCTATTGCTTCAACGAAAAGATGGCTCTGTCGAATTCGCCAAAATATGGCCCTATTGCTCCATGCATAAGATGGCTCTGTTTCTAAGGCCAGTACTTATGTCTACTGTTTCGATCTCATCGCACAATGTCGCCATCTGCTCATTATCTCCCCCCCTCCCCCCCCCGTCCCAACCACGAGTTTATGGGCCCAATGCTAACTGAGAATAAATATTTCATTCTCTTAAAACACACTACACGAGGGAGTGGGGAGGGGAGGGCGCGTTAGCATAATATTTTCAGATGGCTCTTTTTACTGAGCCCTTTGCCTTCCCAAACAAGGTAAAGCATTCAGCGGTGATAGAGAATTGTGTAATGTATATGTTACGGACAATGTCGGTTGCTTGGCGGCCAATAGCAGACATTGACCAGCTAAACCGGCCAATGTGAACACTGGCTGGGATGCAATCGGCCAATGTCGACGTGTCAATGTTTGTAACTGGCCGCCTAGCTGACATTGGACGTAACATATAAATATAATAGCGATTTTGGCTCTGCATTAAATCGAAAGTAAAGGATCAATAAAACAGCATTCCAGTTTAAAATACAATCATGAAAGAAATAGGATCTGCCCGAAACCAAAATATAACCTAGCCTACCTAAGGGGATATAACTCTATGCAAAGGTATTGCAGGGTACAGCTAGTATATGTATAATCTTAAACAGTTCATTTTCGGTAGGAAGATATTTGGCAACAGCTGAATAGAATCGATTTCTGACTCAGACAATCTCCGTTGAGACGCAATGCCCATCTAAGTGTCCAAACGGCCCTACCAAGTATTAGTAACTGCTAGTTATCCAGAACAGCTGGCCCCAATATACCGATAATACATTGAGAACTACTGGTCAGAACAGCTGGTCCCAAATACAGACACAACAATCAGAGCTACTGATTGAACAGCCAGCTAGATAGAATCTATTCAGAACCACTGATTGAGCAGCCACTAGATAGAATCTATTCAGAGCTACTGATTGAACAGCCGGCTGGATAGAATCTATTCAGAGCTACTGATTGAGCAGTCGGCTAGATAGAATCTATTCAGAACCACTGATTAAACAGCCGGCTAGATATAATCTATTCAGAACCACTGATTGAGCAGCCGGCTAGATAGAATATATTCAGAGCTAGTGACACACACAACATAAAAAGGTGAAGTGAAATAAAAGCCAAAGAGAAGGGTGTTTTCTTTTGATTAGAGAGTTCTTATTCCAGCGACACCTGTGGCAGATAGAACATTATTTCAAGCAGGCAAATCATCAAAATAATAATAACAAACCAAGAAAAATGTGATACTTTCCAAAATATTTCTTTTTTTGTAATGTTTTTTTTTAAACAGACTATTTTTGTAATGTGTTGAAATGTGTTAGCAATAATGTTGACATTAGAAATCATTTAATTAGAAGTCGTAAATCTCATTAGCACTCAGTGCCGTAGCGAACTTAACTCGCGCCGGGGGTACAATACCTTTTTAATACCCCCCCCCCATTTGAAAACTATTTAATATTATATGTAAAATATACCATTTGGCGCCCCTTTGTGAGTAGCGCCCGGGACATGATGCCCCCTTGCCCACCCCTTGGTACGTCGCACGCCTCTGTTAGCACTATCATTAACGTTGCGTCCATATTTTTGGTGACTCTAACAGTGAGAATGTGAGGCATTTTACTTTTAAGCAGGCTTGCGAAGCCGCCAAATTTTTTTCCGGCTCCGGCTCCGACAAATTTGACAGCTCCGGCTCCGGCACGCCTCCGGCTCCCTATTAAGATAGTATCACACGAGACAAAAATTTTTGTAATTGCGCTACGCAAACATGCCGCTGATAAAAAGTTATGCAAATTTTGCCGCGTTCACCCCCATAGTCAGGAACTTGAAAAATATACGCATGTCGGCTTTACTAAAAACAGACCATTTTAGTGCATCCATAATCATATCATTATTTTCGACCGAGGTTTCACAAGTCGCCATTTTCATAAGTAATAAAAAGTTATTTCAATGATCAAATTAGCAAATAGTAAAATGATACATTATTTAAAATATTTTAAAGACTTCAGTATTAATATTTTTATTTATAAATTCAAAGTGACTATTCGGACCCGGGTACCAATAAACTCCGATTTTTATTCGGACCCCGTCCCAATAAAGTCTGATTGTTATTCGGACCCGTGGCAAATATGCACTTAGCTTAGCTATACATAAACTTTATTATTGTTTTTTTTTTATAATTGTTTGAATTGTATGATTTAATCGTTACTCAGTGTCTAGGGTTCCACTAAGCGACTCTGTATTATTATTTTTTCGGGTTCCGTCTAATGAAGCTTAAATGAAGCTTAGTGCATATTTGCCACGAGTCCGAATAACAATCGGATTTTATTGGGACCCGGGTCCGTATTGCCACAGCCTTATAAATTTATCTACTCTTTTTTCAGATATTCTGTTTATAATAAAATTGTTAAATACAGAAAGCGACCATTTTGTTTTTAGTCTATTGCGAATTCGCGGTCAAATAATAATACGAAATGACGCGTTCTATTTGTCGTCGTAGTAAAAATTTATTTTAAATGATTGATACAATTATTCTATGAAATAAAAATGTTTTAACTTTATATATTACAAAATAACATGCGATTAAAAAAATTTCGGAGGGTAAACAAGATTTAAAACGAACACAAAACGATTCCCCATTAAAGATTTCTTGCGGTGATGTGCGTGCACGCTATCATTTAAACGCTGTTACTGTTCGTAAAAATGACAACATTTCAAATTGTAGGAGGCAAACAATCAAACTTCTTCTTCTTCTTTGTTCTCGATATATGATTATGGAGGATTTCAAACGACCAGGCCTATAGTTATGATGAACTGCACGGTGGCATCCAGGTCCGTCTTTTTGATTGAAGGAGGTCATCTGTGGCCAGACACTGTTGCGAGCTGTGTCATGTAAAGGGCATGTTTGGAGAACATGTTCTGCATTCTCTGGAGACATCCCACATGGGCAGTCCTCACTGTTTCCAATGCCTAGCCTTCGGAACATGTGTTGTCTTAGTCTGTTGTGCCCAGTTCTGAGTCTGAAGATAATATTTTTGGCTTGTCTGGGAAGATTATAATAGGGGTCGTTTTTGTCATGATCTGGGTGATTATTCATCCATTTTTGTTGGATTTGTTCATTTATACAGCTTTTAATTTCTTCTGCATTTAGAGGGACATCTACTAACAATCAAACAATTTTGGAATTTTAAAGCTGAAAAAAAAATTCTGCTGTAAAAAAAAAACATTTGGGAGCCGTGGAGCCGCCAGATTTTTTTGGCTCCGGCTCCAGAAAAAGTAGCGGCTCCCAGCTCCTCGGCTCCGGCTCCGCAAGCCTGCTTTTAAGAAAACACCTGGGGTATCATACTCGCAATTTATTCGGACTACATATTATCCGGTCTAAATATTATAAAAAATGTGATTAATTTATAACAAAACCTCATATAAAGGTCAATTAATGGTCCATGTAGTAGAGCAGATAATATATATCTTAATAAATAGATCTAACCTAGTCGGATTTTTCCATTATCCGACATAAGTTATTCTGTACCAAAGGTCGGATAATGAAGAGTCAACTGTATTAGTTAGCATACTTTGTACATAACAAATTTAACACATAACATTTTTAAAAATGTTCTACTCGCATTTGCATCATTGTTCTACATGTATTCGATACATTTTCTACTTGTATTTGATGCATTGTTCAACAAGTATTTGATAATTGTTCTACATGTATTTCATACATTGTTCTATATGTATTTGATACATTGCTCTACAATTCCTCTTTATGTATATTGCTACATTGATATACATGTATTTGTTACAATAATCTACATGTATATTGCTACATTCTTCGACATTATTTGATGCATTGTTCTTCATGTATATTGCTACATCGTTCTACATGTATATTACTACATTGTTCTACATGTATATTGCTATATTGTTCTACATGTATATTGCTACATTGTTATTTGTTACATTACGAAAGAATAAGTTGTCTTACACAGTACGTATTTCTACTCTTATAAAATAGAACACAGTACACTGTCAACAACAGGTAAGCTCCTTTTCACCTGTAGGCATCGTTACACTTGACATGAAAAACTTAATGAGACTCCCCCACCGGTATACAGACAGGTAGGTACGTTGTTTAGCCTGTTACCTGCAGTAGACATAATATCCTTCCTGCTGTCTTCATATGACACTACATCATTGTAACAAAATATAACCTAAGTCTGTTTTCTTATGACACTACATCAATGTAACAAAAAATACTCAAAAAGACACACGCTTTCACTCATTACAGTAAAATTCAAGGTAACTTAATGTAAGTGTGTATCAGTGTGCCTAGTTTTGCGTCTAGTCTATTAGTCCCCACCCCCACACCATTATTTCGTCACTTCCGCCAACCTCGAAATGATAAAATACTAAAATGATAATTTTTTTTTTTCATTTCGACCTATAAATGTCGTCGTTAACTCAGGATTAGCCGCCCCTCGGAGGCCTACGCCCGGGTGTTCTGCGTCCCTTGGCACCCGTATACGCCGCGGCCCTGTGTGAGCCAACAAGTACAATTTATTTTGCAAACATGTCAGTCTAGCAATTAATTTTCTTTTATTTAATAATTATCATTTCGTATTTTAGATGATGAGGCAACACCCAATGAGAAAAGGCCTAAGGGCAGACCAAGAAGCAGATGGTTAGAGGAAGTGGAGAATGACATAAAAACCAAAGGAGTGAGTGAGTGGAGGAAGAAGACCATGGATCGGGAAAAACTCAGAATGTAGTATGGCACGCCAGGGCCCTAAATGGGCTGTGGAGCCAAAGAAAGAAGATAATATTAGATGATTAAAGACTTATTAATAATTAATTTATTTTTTAACTGCAATGAATATTTGATGGGAGAATTAATGTTTCGCTTAAATAGTTCTATTCATACAACGTATATCCTAAGGCAAATGATCACAGACCTATATACAAATGTATAAATGAAAAGCTCATTAATGTTAATCATTAATTACATTAAAAGACAAAAGTTTTTTTTGTTGTTATTTTTTTATTTACTAAATAACAAAATGAAAATAATTGAATAATAAAAAAAAATTCCGGAAGCCACCAGAAGACTTTCTATTAATAGATCTGCGGGGGAATCCCCCAGGGCTAAAGAAATGTTGAGCAACCAAAGACCACTTGGAGAAATTCTTGAGACAAGATATGAAGTGTGGCGATCTAACATGAACAAGCAAGTAAGTCATAAAACAAAATTAATGTTTTATAAAACAGCTGGGGGTGTAATTTATGAACTAATAAAACGGTTCACCAGAAGGTCGATATGACGCTTTCCAGTTGACCTCAATACCTGGACTTACGAAGTGAAGGTATGATCACGAGACAAAAAATAAACGTTCATTGTTTATGTGCTACGTCACAAAATATGAGTCAACTGTACCTGAGACACGAATGTGCTGTTATTGTAGAGACATGTATGGCCAACGGGATAAAAGTTGTTAAATAAATTAGAAGTAAGTTTTAAGTGATTCAAACCACCACCAAGTCATCAAGAATGATTCATTCTATATTGCCTAATTCAGACATGGGCAGACCACGGCCCACACACCTGGTACGCCCCGTTAGGCTGTTTGATCTGCCGCCCCCCGCTCTTCTCTCTTCTACAGGTTCCCATAAAAAACGTTTACATTTAATTAATACATTCATAAATAAAACACTCTATTCATCTACTCTCGATCCGCCCCGCCGGCCAAATTAATTTCTCCTATGCGGCCCACGGTTAAAAGAAATAGCTTACCCTTGACTAGTAAGAAAGTTCAGTAATACAAACATTAATCAATTGCTTGAGATTCAGTGTATTACCTAGAAAATCGGTTGACTGATTAAAACTACAAAGTCACAAGTGGGCTGGGCACTGGCGTCGTTAAGGGCTGCGGCGCCCCGATGGGTAAGGAGGGGTGTCATTTCGGGGAAAGTTTCCTTAAAAGATTTAAAGGCTGTTAATGACGCCACTGGAAGTTGAAGTTTACAGTTGAGGGATTCACAAGTTCACAGAGTTATTTCTCGACCTATTTAGAAACCTGTTACTTTATCACAACCCACCTACAAAGAAAGAAAAAGAAATTTGTGAACGTATCCTTGATAAGGTAATAAAAGTTAAAATTCCTTAAGCGGACTTACACCAGGACCTGAAAAAATCATAATGTTCTCACTGAGGTTCGAACCCAGGACTCTCAGGTCGACAGTCGAGCGCTCTACACCGCACGACCACCCGTCCCCTCGATTAAGTAAAAATTGATTTTTTTGTTTGTTGGCGACTTATTTTAAATCGGTCAGCGATCCCCCGCACTTTGGGAATCACTGATCTAGAACATCTCATCAAGTTTATAGGAATTAGAAGCAAAGTGGACGGGAATCTGTGAAACAGTTCCATCGGAATATCCCAGTCACTCGGAGTACGAACATTTAAAGTAGCAGAGTACTAAGTAACATTCGCTAATGAATTTTTGTTGGGTTGTTTCCACACTTATCTACAGTTTAGTTGTGATTGTTGATAAAGGACGTATTTATGGCTGGATGGTGGACATTTACATGGCGGGTTTTGGTCAGAACGTCTGTACCAGAAGCAGCACCGTTGATGGTGTGAAAACAGTCGAGGTAATTCAGCGACAGATGAGACTCTTTCGATAGTCGTGAGAATTGACAGGGAGAGAGATAGTATTTGTGATGTAACTTATGAACGAAAAAGTGTCAGTGAAACGGACTTATTAATTCAGCGTCTAAACGGGAATTTCCAGAGTGCGTATAAGTTTATTATTTTACTAAAACTGTTGTTTGGAAGGTGTTATTTGTGCTTTAAGAAGTATTAAGCGTTATAGGTACATTATAATATTTACCATGTCACCAGTTAAGAGATTTAAAGATGACAGTAAACTCAAATGAAATAAACAGAGCTATGTAGATTTATTTTACTAAACAAAATAATCTAATCTTCAAATAATTGTCATTTATCAAATTTCTGTTTTCGTTGGCTTATGTAAAAGTTGACTTCTGGGTTCATTGATTTTTTCCACTAAAAATTTGTCTTGGTTTTCATCTATTTTGGTTTTCATCTATTTTGGTTTTCATCTATTTTTGTTTTCATCTATTTTGGTTTTGACATTACTTTGGTTTCCATCATCTATTTTGGTTTTCATCGTTATTTTGGTTTTCATCTATTTTGGTTTTCATTGTTATTTTAGTTTTCATCGTTATTTTGGTTTTCACTCTATTTTGGTTTTCATCGTTATTTTGGTTTTCATTGATTGTTTTCAGACCGTTTATCAACAAACTTGAGGTACTGTTGTGAATTATTTAATAAAAAAAAAACACCATTTAATTTTGCTGGTTTATATCTGTGTTGAGTCAACGAATTGAAAATGTGCACAGAAAGGCAGTTTCTATGAAATAATTAGAACTTCTATTTATTACATAGAAAAAAATGTCTTGAAATAACGCAGTGAAACTCACAAAACCAGTTATGTAGAAAAGTTCATTTATTTTTTTTTAAAGATCAAAGACATTTACTACCTAAAATTCATTCTCAGAGATCTCATTTTTTCCCACTTCAGTTTTTTGGCTTCTTTCATATTGGATTAACATTTTGTAAAGCCGTAGCAGACGTTATGAATGGTGAGAAGTTTTCCTGTGTGCGGATGTATTCTATAGGTCGACCTAAACTTAATAGGGATAGACATCATTGGGGGGAAAGTAATGGTGGCTGGTTGTTGAGACAGTCCAGGGATGTGCAAACTTTTTTAACCGTGGGCCGCAAATGGTTCTTAAATATGACTGGAGGGCCGCACTAAGAGCAGATGGGTGGAGTTTTTGTAAGAATGAAATGTTGACGTAATGGATGTGAACTCAGAGCAGACATGGTCAAACATTCAAACGGACCCAATTGGCCTGCGCGCCGTATTGTGTCAGTGTCTGTGCTGATAAGGCAATCCCCTAGTACCCGATAAAGGTGAATTTTCAAAGTCCAAATTTAAAAAAAAAAAAAAAAATTTTGAGGCATTACATAAAAAAGTAAAGTTCTCTTAGCCCTAACGTCAGATGAAGTGTAGAATTCATCTGTTTCAATAAACTCGGCATATGAAGGGATTGTGCAGATAGCACAACGCCCAGCCGCCTTTACTTCCCTGTTGTTAAAGTCAGGCATTACGTAACCGGAGATTAAATGTCCAGAAAATAATGTTATTGTAATGACAAGAAGGTCATGTGATGACATGCATACCAATGATATATATGACGCGTTAAACATTGATTTTATAAATACAAAGTATTTAATGCAGGAAATGTTAAATTATTATATATAAAAAAACATAAACACCAGTATAAAATGGTTAGAGACCAAAATCAGATAAGTGCTACCATCTGTCTTCATTATAAGTGCTACCATCTGTCTTCATTATAAGTGCTACCACCTGTCTTCATTATAAGTGCTACCACCTGTTTTCATTATAAGTGCTACCATCTATCTTCATTATAAGTGCTACCATCTATCTTCATTATAAGTGCTACCATCTGTCTTCATTATAAGTACTACCATCTGTCTTCATTATAAGTACTACCACCTGTCTTCATTATAAGTGCTACCTTCTGTCTTCACTATAAGTGCTACCTTCTGTCTTCATTATAAGTGCTACCACCTGTCTTCATTATAAGTGCTACCACCTGTCTTTATTATAAGTGCTACCACCTGTCTTCATTATAATTCCTACCTTCTGTCTTCATTATAAGTACTACCATCTGTCTTCATTATAAGTACTACCACCTGTCTTCATTATAAGTGCTACCTTCTGTCTTCACTATAAGTGCTACCTTCTGTCTTCATTATAAGTGCTACCACCTGTCTTCATTATAAGTGCTACCACCTGTCTTCATTATAATTCCTACCTTCTGTCTTCATTATAAGTGCTACCATCTGTCTTCATTACAAGTCTACTGAGCGCTACACGATAAATTAGAACAGGTTCAAAGGTGAGCTCCTATATTTAAGGACAAAATCCACACTCACAGAAAGCGAAACAAATTAAAAGCACCGGGACCTGCTCTAAATTATTGGGAGGGCCAGAAATTGGCGCACGAGTATATTCTACATTACCACACACGATTTTAATAATTTCGATTGAATGAATTAAATTACATATCAATTTTTTTTTCTGTTTAATTGGGGGAAAATATGCCTTGGGATTATCATGTACTAAAAAAAACGTAGTATAACACCACTGCATACATGCGCTAAATAGTGTAGCTTTTAAAGTCTTATGTAGACTAGCCGAAATTAGACTTGAGATACAATAGCTAGATTAATCATTTCACAGCTTTAAGTTATAATTTTTTTTTTTGTAAAAATGTTTTTTTTTTAATCTTCTATAAAAATTCACTGCAAAAGTAAAAAAAAACAATTATTATATCACACAAATATTTATGTAAATTATCATTCATAAAATAAAAAGCGTGGGCGATTAAAACATACTAAACAAAAAATACTTTTACTTTAGTTGATAAGTAGCAATAAATAGATAAATAATTTATATACCTAGATTGGCATCCACACCTATATTTTTTTTGCTAAAGATATTTCTATAAATATTTGTTTTATATTAAGAATAATTTAGTTTTGTTTACTTTTCATAGTACGTGAATAAAAACCTATTTTAAAAAAAAAAGTTTATAGTTTTATATATTCAATTTTATCAAAATTACTGTACAGTTGACCATGGGCGTCGCTAGGAATTTTTCCAGGGGGGGGGCAAAAATTTTCCAGGGGGGGGCAAATAACAACTTTATGACATTTTTTTAAATGTAAAGGGGGAGGAGCAAATGCCCCCTCTTATATAACATTTTTTCAAAATGTAGGGGGGGGTCAATTGCCCCCTCTTGCCCCCCCCCATGAATACCCCCATGCAGTTGACCCTGTTTAATTCAGTTTTATATTATGTTGAACAGATAAAAAACCACATCAAAAAATGTTCAAAGATGAAACTTTACCAACCGTTTTGATCCATCAGCCTAACTCACACATCCACAGTTTAAAATTGTACTTCAAGTAATACTCTTCACTTCGACAAAAAAATTAAAAAACACAAAGTCCACTAATCACTAAAACAATACAACTTATAAATTAGCTGCTCATATCATCAGATCGATAACACACATGACTTTAGAATTATTTTTACACAAATTTTTTTTTAACAATGACTCCAAACTGTCATAATTGAAAATGCATTTTAATTTTGATTTTTTTTTTTAAATTGTAGAAGTGATGAAGTTAATATTTTTTTTATGAGCTCAACTTAAAGAAAAATAATCCTCCAAACAGATGAAAAAAGTAAACCCACTTCTCCAGCGCGTTCAATACTTTACATTAAGTGTCAGGCTAAACAAATACAGTCACAGAAATATAGACCCTTTGCCTGCATAATATAATATACACATATTTGCAGAGGACTATAAAATACTTTCAAATGATTGAGTCACACACACACACATACACACACTCACACACAGCGAGGAGGACAAAATTCAAAAAGCAAGTTCTTGATGTTGGAGGGGAGAGAAAAGGTTGGATTAATATGGGAAGAGGGGGGGGGAGGTGGGAGAGGGGGAGTAATCTCCCCTATCCCCCCCCCCCCCAGTCCCACCAAACCAACAAGTGATTCAAAGCTGTTTGTTCATTTGGAAAGAAAAAGAAATAGAAATTCAGTTTCCCCCTACTGGGAAGAAATAATGAAAAATAAAAAGGCTACCCGAGGGGGAGGGGAGGGGGGTGTTAGGTATAGCAGGAGACGTACAATGGCGCAATCAGCCACCGGTGAAGGGGGTGGGAGTGGTAGAACCTGGGGAGAAAGTCGCCGGGCTGTTTAATCTTACTGAATTAAAAAAAAAATGGGGGGGGCGGGGTGTCGTGGAATATGGGGTTGCCAACTTTAAGTTGACCTGAGTTTTTTTTTTTGTTAATGTCATTAAAAAGAAGTGGGGTAAGGGTAGGTTGGCAGGAGTTGACAACGTTAAATAGACTTTTTTTTTATATTTTTTTTTTTGAAAGTGTAGAATAATAATGAGGGGGGAGGGGGAGAGAGGAAAAGAAATAAAGTAGAATGCAGTGTTAGATAAACCTGGCCAACGAGGTTTCATTATTTGATGTTATGGCAGGTTGGCGTGTCAAGAAATGAAAGGACTTGGCTAATAGGGTCTAGTACAGAACGTCACTCGTTGCTGTACACATACAGGCACGCCGAGAGGGGGGGGGGGGGCAGGCGGGGTCATTGCCGGGGGCCCGCATCTGTAAGGGGGCCCGGCCGACCCGACCATGTCAATTTTTTCACGATTCATTGTTTATTAAGGGGCCCGTAATGATGTCCTGCCCTGGGGCCCTTGTTGGCTCTCGGCGCCCCTGTACAAATATAGATCCCAGGACCGTCGTTACGCAGGGAACCTTGTCTCGGGGGCCACATGCTCACTGCCCAATTATATGTCAAATTGTTTTTTTTTGTTCTAGGTTAAGCCCCAATACGATGACCTGCCTGTGGTATGTGTGTGTGTATGTGCGAGGGTAGGGGGGTATAATGTTATTATCTCTGATAGTTAATGTGGTTTTAATATGGTATTAAAGTATGACTTCACCAATAGTCTTCAGTTTGAAAGGTTTATTTAAAAAAAAAAAACCTTCATTTACATTTGATAAATCTGCTATAAATTTATAAACACATCTCCATAGATTGAAGAGAAAATACATGTATTGTTATAACTGTGGGTGCATCGAGTTAACTCGGTACGTATTGTTATAACTGAGGGTGCATCGAGTTAACTCGGTACGTATTGTTATAACTGTGGGTGCATCGAGTTAACTCGGTACGTATTATTATAACTGTGGGTTAGGGTGATAACTATTTTCATTATTTTTCGTAACGAAACTGAAACCCCTCACATTCGAGGAACAATTATATGTAGATGACAGTAGCAACATTAATTTTTTTTTAAATTGAAAAAAGTTCCCCCTATTTTTAATTTTTCGTTCACATATCGCGCAGTTTGAACTCGCCCCAGCTTGGGGTGAGTTCACAATATATAACTATTTCATTATTGTTATAACTTCTTTTATTTTCTGTTTCAGGTGCAAATATATAATATATATTCTGGAATATTTTAGAACATTGTGGAATATTTTTGAATATTTTGGATAAACTATCTCGTTTTCAGTGCAAGATTGCAAGTCTTACTGTCAGGATAGTGAAAGTAGATAGACATGGATAGATAGAAAGACATATTGTTAGACAGATAGACAGATAGGCTTGGATCGAATCAAAATTATGATTACGGATATAGAATTGCTTTGGAGGGAAATTCTAGACTTTCCACTATTATCCAGCGCACTCATCAGAAAGAAACTCAATTGCCTGATTGATTTATATGACAAAAACAAAAAGAATCCGTCTGATAAATTTACTATAACACTTTCTCAGTTATTTGATGTCACCAACGTTAATGGAGAATGGAAAAGCACGGAGGATAAAGAACTCTACCAGAGGCAAGTTAAGAGTGGAGGAAAGATTGGTTATTCAATGGTCAAACAAGCCCCTTTGGAATCAATCCACCCAAGAAAACGAATCCGACTATCAAAAACCCAATCACAAGCCAGCTCTTCTCAATCGCAACCTATACAAACACATACAACTGTCTCAGAATCTTCGGATTCTGAAACCTCTGCTTCTTCACCCGACTTGCCAACCTATTCTTCCACGTCATCTTCTCCTGAATGCAAACCGAAATACCAAAGAGCAAGCACTACAACAGCGGGTTTGCTAGTACTGCAAAACAACATTTCTACACATAAAGCATATGATGTTCTTGCAACCATTGCTGAACAGGGTCACGATGTGCCAGTTCCAAGTCAGGCGGGTGTCTGGAAACGAGTAA
This sequence comes from Bulinus truncatus, assembly GCA_021962125.1. Taxonomy (NCBI): domain Eukaryota; kingdom Metazoa; phylum Mollusca; class Gastropoda; family Planorbidae; genus Bulinus; species Bulinus truncatus. The sequence goes on from JAGDYQ010000252.1 coordinate 894,161, forward strand.
TCTCTGTAGGACGTAAAATGAAAACCAAAATTGTTCAAAAACTTCAAAGCAAAGAACTCTATTGTCTCCAGTTTGATGGTAAAAGAGTTCAAGGGAAGAGTATCAAGTAGTTCTGCTGAAAAATATGACAACCGAAATCAAACTTGGTATTATTAAATGTGAGAGTGGTTCTGCCGCGGCCATTCACAAGGAACTACATCAGCTACTTGATGAATATGATGCTTGGAAAAATATTGGCATGATAATATGCGACACGACCGCAGTAAATACTGGTCGTTTGCATGGGATTGTAAAGCTCATACAGGATGATGTCTTGAGCAAGGGCTTTCAGAAGCCACAATATATTGGGTGTCAGCACCATGTACTCGACCTCCTTTTGAAACATGTCATGAATTTTTTTTATCCAAGAGCCAACGAGCAAACCAAAACTCAACTATTCTTTCATTGACCAATTAACACAAAACTATGTCACTCTTCAGGCTGATTACCGCCTCGTTGCGACAGATGATGTTAGCACAGACGAGAACCCTGGATGGCGAGGATGATTTCAAGTTCTTATATATGAATTATGTCAGGCATATCGTCATTACAAAACAACTTCACGTTGGCCTCGCATCAACTGGAAGAAACTGCCAAATTTACACCAGGCAAGATGGAACTCACGTGCGATATATACTGTTATATCATTTTTTCTGATACCAGAGTGGCGCAACATCCTCACTCCTGCCTGCAACTTCATCTGCTACGAATGGGCAAATGCTTGGTTCCATTCTCAACACTATAATGAAGCGTCCTTCAATGAACTGTTTACCTCACTCATCAGGATAAAATGCAAGAAGGCAATTAAGTGTTTAAAGACCCATTGGTCAGTCGAAAAGTCATTAATTGACATTCCCAGATCTAACCAAATTGCTGAACGTGCTGTGAAACTGATGGAGGAACTTCATGCAAAATCGAGAAAATTTCAATTTTTGAATCTGAAGTTCATAGGAAAAAATATGTTTTAAACATTTCTTGTACATTCTGTACATATTACTAACTGATCTGTATCTTATTTGTTAATAAAAGTTGATTAGCTATTATTATTACTCTTTTGAGTTAAGCTAAAAAAAATAATGTCCTTTTTTTTTGAAAAAAGAAATATTTTTCCACTTTTTTCTTCCGAAAAAGGGGGAGGAGGGGGAACTTTTTTTAAAAAAATCAAAAATGCGATTGATATTCTTAAATTACACATAAAAGTTCCTCGATTGCAAGTGGTTTCATAAAAATATTTTTTTTGTTATCACCCTACTGTGGGTGCATCGAGTTAACTCGGTACGTATTGTTATAACTGTGGGTGCATCGAGTTAACTCGGTACGTATTGTTATAACTGTGGGTGCATCGAGTTAACTCGGTACGTATTGTTATAACTGTGGGTGCATCGAGTTAACTCGGTACGTATTGTTATAACTGTGGGTGCATCGAGTTAACTCGATACGTATTGTTATAACTGTGGGTGCATCGAGTTAACTCGGTACGTATTGTTATAACTGTGGGTGCATCGAGTTAACTCGGTACGTATTGTTATAACTGTGGGAGTCACGAGGCTACACTTTCAAAAATAAAGAAACTTATCTAATTGATCTGAACAGGTCACACTGAACCTACAGTATCAGCAATGGCCTCTTCAATCAAATAAATAAACAAATCAAAAACGATTCAAACGAAAAATATTGAGCCAAAAAAAAAAGTGAACATTTGTTTTTAGTAGCTAGGAGTAAATGTATACTGTATTTTATAACTGATGAGAATACAGAGAACTTGAGAGAACCGTAACGACAGGTAGAATAACAGACAGACAGTAAGATATATAGACATATTTGGTTAAAGGCAGGTACGACAACAATTGCATTGAGTAACAAACAGGCATGAAGGTGTACACAGAGGTAGATATGTAGATATACAGATAAATAGATAACTGAATAGACATACACATAGATAGATTGTTGAGTAGGTAACTGAATAGACATACACATAGATAGATTGTTGAGTAGGTAACTGAATAGACATACACATAGATAGATTGTTAAGTAGGTAACTTAATAGACATACACATAAATAGATTGTTGAGTAGGTAACTGAATAGACATACGCATAAATATATTTCAGACGAAAACATGTTTACGGTAAAAAAAAAAATTGGAAATACAAAAAAAAATAGTGTGAGCATGTCAAGGTCATGGTGCTCACACAGAAGGTCACTATGAACATAGATCAAGAGAGTGAAAGAAGCGAGGGGAGAGGGTATCGAATGGTTGCACGTGTAGAATTCCTTGTCGTGCATCATGTCTACGTGCTTTTTCTTTTCATAGTCAGACTTAAGTCGCAACCCTTTCGTCCCATCCTGCATAGTTAGACAATAGCTACATTTAAACAAAAACATAGACACTTAAGAGTCTGACTTTGTAGCAAACATTAGTCCAGTCAACGCTGACTAGACATAATAAATACTTTTCAGGAGATGTAAACAAACAATTATTCAGGGATGACAATAAGAGGCGATAAACAGATTTTAAAAAGATTAAGTTTCGCCCTGTGTGTTGTTTGTAATACTTAATAAAGCCAGATTATAGGCTACACAAGCATGTGACTCATTGTGATTCAAAGTATACGACCAGTCTTTGTACCAAAGTAAAAGGTATGCCAAACTACGTAAAAAAGTAAAATGTATGACTGACTACGTACCAAAGTAAAAGGTATGACTGAA
>JAGDYQ010000252.1:897407-927407 GCA_021962125.1 Bulinus truncatus
GGTACGTAGTCTGGCATACCTTTTACTTTGGTACGTAGTCAGTCATACCTTTTACTTTGGTACGTAGTCAGTCATACATTTTACTTTGGTACGTAGTCAGTCATACCTTTTACTTTGGTACGTAGTCAGTCATACATTTTACTTTGGTACGTAGTCAGTCATACATTTTACTTTGGTACGTAGTCAGTCATACATTTTACTTTGGTACGTAGTCAGTCATACATTTTACTTTGGTACGTAGTCAGTCATACCTTTTACTTTGGTACGTAGTCAGTCATACATTTTACTTTGGCACGTAGACAGTGATACATTTTACTTTGGTACGTAGTCAGTCATACATTTTACTTTGGTACGTAGTCTGGCATACATTTTACTTTGGTACATAGTCAGTCATACATTTTACTTTGAGTACGTAGTCAGTCATACATTTTACTTTGGTACGTAGTCAGTCATACATTTTTTCTTTGAGTAATGTAGTCTGGCAGTACCTTTTACTTTGGTACGTAGTCAGTCATACATTTACTTTTGGTACGTTTAGTCAGTCAGTACATTTACTTTGGTACGTAGTCTGGCATACATTTTACTTTGGTACGTAGTCAGTCATACATTTTACTTTGTGTTACGTAGTCAGTCATACAGCTTTACTTTGGTACGTAGTCAGTCATACATTTTACTTTTAGTACGTAGACAGTCATACATTTTTACTTTGGTACGTAGTCAGTCATACATTTTACTTTGGTACGTAGTCAGTCATACCTTTTACTTTGGTACGTAGTCCAGTCATACATTTTACTTTGGTACGTAGTCAGTCCATACATTTTACTTTGGTACGTAGTCAGTCATACATTTTACTTTGGTATGTAGTCAGTCATACCTTTTACTTTGGTACGTAGTCAGTCATACATTTTACTTTGGTACGTAGTCAGTCATAATTTTACTTTGGTACGTAGTCAGTCATACCTATTACTTTGGTACGTAGTCAGTCATACCTATTACTTTGGTACGTAGTCAGTCATACATTTTACTTTGGTACGTAGTCAGTCATACATTTACTTTGGTACGTAGTCAGTCATACATTTTACTTTGGTACATAGTCAGTCATACATTTTACTTTGGTACGTAGTCAGTCATACATTTTACTTTGGTACGTAGTCAGTCATACATTTTACTTTGGTACGTAGTCAGTCATACATTTTACTTTGGTATGTAGTCAGTCATACATTTTACTTTGGTACGTAGTCAGTCATACATTTTACTTTTTTACGTAGTCTGGCATACCTTTTACTTTGGTACAAAGACTGGTCGTATACTTTGAATCACAATGAGTCACATGCTTGTGTAGCCTATAATCTGGCCTTATTAAGTATTACAAACAACACACAGGGCGAAACTTAATCTTTCTAAAATCTGTTTATCGCCTCTTATTGTCATCCCTGAATAACTGTTTGTTTACATCTCCTGAAATACTAAGTATTTATTATGTCTAGTCAGCGTTGACTGGACTAATGTTTGCTACAAAATCAGACTCTTAAGTGTCTATGTTTTTGTTTAAATGTAGCTATTGTCTGGCTATGTAGGATGGGACGAAAGGGTTGCGACTCATGTCTGGGTATGAAAAAAAAAAGCACGTAGACATGATGCACGACAAGGAATTCTACACGTGCAACCATTCGATATTCTCTCCTCTCTACTTTCACTCTCTTGATCTGTGTTCATAGTGACCTTCTGTGTGAGCACCATGACCTTGACATGCTCACACTATTTTTTTTTTTTGTATTTACAATTTTTTTTTTACCGTAAACATGTTTTTGACTGAAATATATTTATGTGTATGTCTATTTAGTTACCTACTCAACAATCTATCTATCTGTATGTCTATTCAGTTACCTACTCAACAATCTATCTATCTGTATGTCTATTCAGTTACCTACTCAACAATCTATCTGTGTGTATGTCTATTTAGTTACCTACTCAACAGTCTATCTGTGTGTATGTCTATTCAGTTACCTACTCAACAGTCTATCTATCTGTATGTCTATTCAGTTACCTACTCAACAATCTATCTATCTGTATGTCTATTTAGTTACCTACTCAACAGTCTATCTATCTGTATGTATGTCTATTCAGTTACCTACTCAACAATCTATCTATGTGTATGTCTATTTAGTTATCTACTCAACAATCTATCTATCTGTATGTCTATTTAGTTAGCTATTTATCTGTATATCTACATATCTACCTCTGTGTACACCTTCATGCCTGTTTGTTACACAATGTAATTGTTGTCGTACCTGTCTTTTACCAAATATGTCTATATATCCTACTGTCTGTCTGTTATTCTACCTGTCATTACGGTTCTCTCAAGTTCTCTGTATTCTCATCAGTTATAAAATACAGTATAAATATACTCCCAGCTACTAAAAACAAATGTTCACTTTTTTTTTTTGGCTCAATATTTTTCGTTTGAATCGTTTTTGATTTATTTATTTTATTGAAGAGGCCATTGCTGATACTGAAGGTTCAGTGTGACCTGTTCAGATCAATTAGATACGTTTCTTTATTTTGAAAGTGTAGCCTCGTGACTCCCACAGTTATAACAATACGTACCGAGTTAACTCGATGCACCCACAGTTATAACAGTACGTACCGAGTTAACTCGATGCACCCACAGTTATAACAATACGTACCGAGTTAACTCGATGCACCCACAGTTATAAAAATACTTACCGAGTTAACTCGATGCACCCACAGTTATAACAATACGTACCGAGTTAACTCGATGCACCCACAGTTATAACAATACGTACCGAGTTAACTCGATGCACCCACAGATATAACAATACATGTATTTTCTCTTCAATCTATGGAGAAGTGTTTATAAATTTATAGCAGATTTATCAAATGTAAAAAAAGGTTGTTTTTTTTTTTTAAATAAGCCTTTCAAACTGAAGACTATTGGTGAGGTCATACTTTAATTCCATATTAAAACCACATTAGCTATCAGAGATGTCTTACTAACATTATACCCCCCTTACCCACGCACACACACACGCACACACCCACGCACACACCCACACACACACCCACGCACACACCCACACACCACAGGCAGGTCATCGTATTGGGGCCCAACCTAGAACAAAAAAAAAACAATTTGAAATATAATTGGACAGTGAGCATGTGGCCCCCGAGAAAAGGTTCCCTGCGTAACGACGGTCCTGGGTCCTATATATATGTGTACAGCAACGAGTGACGTTCTGTACTAGACCCTATTAGCCAAGTCCTTTCATTTCTTGACACGCCAACCTGCCATAACGTCAAATAATGAAACCTCGTTGGCCAGGTTTATCTAACACTGTATTCTACTTTATTTCTTCCCCCCCCCCCCTCATTATTATTCTACACTTTCAAAAAAAAAATATAAAAAAAAGTCTATTTAACGTTGTCAACTCCTGCCAACCTACCCTTACCCCACTTCTTTTTAATGACATTAACAAAAAAAAACAAACTCAGGTCAACTTAAAGTTGGCAACCCCCATATTCCACGACCCCCCTCCCTATTTTTTTATTCAGTAAGATTAAACAGCCCGGCGACTTTCCCCCCAGGTTCTCCCCCTCCCCCCCACCCCCTTCACCGGTGGCTGATTGCGCCATTGTACGTCTCCTGCTATACCTACCCCCCCCCCCCCTCGGGTAGCCTTTTTATTTTTCATTATTTCTTCCCAGTAGGGGAAACTGAATTTCTATTTCTTTTTCTTTCCAAATGAACAAACAGCTTTGAATCACTTGTTGGTTTGGTGGGACTGGGGGGGTAGGGAAGATTACTCCTTCTCCCCTCCCCCCCATACCCTATTAATTCAACCCTCTCTCTCCCCTCCAACATCAAGAACTTGCTTTTTGAATTTTGTCCTCCTCGCTGTGTGTGAGTGTGTGTGTGTGTGTGTGTGACTCAATCATTTGAAAGTATTTTATAGTCCTCTGCAAATATGTGTATATTATATTATGCAGGCAAAGGGTCTATATTTCTGTGACTGTATTTGTTTAGCCTGACACTTAATGTAAAGTATTGAACGCGCTGGAGAAGTGGGTTTACTTTTTTCATCTGTTTGGAGGAATATTATTTTTTAAGTTGAGCTCATAAAAAAAATATTAACTTCATCACATCTACAATTTAAAAAAAAAATCAAAATTAAAATGCATTTTCAATTATGACAGTTTGGAGTCATTGTAAAAAAAAAAAAGAATTGTGTAAAAATAATTCTAAAGTCATATGTGTTATCGATCTGATGATATGAGCAGCTAATTTATAAGTTGTATTGTTTTAGTGATTAGTGGACTTTGTGTTGTTGTTTATTTTCCGAACTGGAGTATTACTTGAAGTACAATTTAAACTGATCTGTGGATGTGTGGGTAGGCTGATGGATCAAAACGGTTGGTAAACAAAGTTTCGTCTTTGAACATTTTTTGTTGTGGATATTTTTATCTGTTCAACACAATACACTACTGAATATATAGGCACATTAATAAAGGGTCAACTGTACAGTAATTTTGATAAAATTGAATAGATAAAAATATAAAACTGTTTTTTAAAAAATAGGTGTATATTAACATACTATGAAAAATAAACAAAACTTAATTATTCTTTATATCGAACAAATATTTATAGAATTATCTTTAATTAAATTATGGGCGTGGATGCCAATCTAGGTATACAAATTATTTATCTATTTATTGCTACTTATCAACTAAAGTAAAATCATTTTTTGTTTAGTATATTTTAATCGCCCACGCTTTTTATTTTATTAATGATAATTTACATAAATATTTGTGTGATATAATAATTGTTTTTTTTTTTTTACTTTTGCAGTGAATTTTTTATAGAAGATTAAAAAAATATTTTTACAAAAAAAAAAAAAAATTATAACTTATAGCTGTGAAATGATTAATCTAGATATTTTACCTCAATTAAGTCTAATTTCGGCTAGTCTACATAAGACTTTAAAAGCTACACTATTTAGCGCATGTATGCAGTGGTGTTATACTACGTTTTTTTTTTAGTACATGATAATCCCAAGGCATATTTTCCCCCATTTAAAAAGAGAAAAATATTGATATGTAATTTAATTCATTCAATCGAAATTATCAAAATCGTGTGTGGTAATGTAGAATCTACTCGTGCACCAACTTCTGGCCCTCCCAATAATTTAAAGCAGGTCCCGGTGTTTTTAATTTGTTTCGCTTTCTGTGAGTTTGTGGATTTTGTCCTTAAATATAGGAGCTCACCTTTGGACCTGTTCTAATTTATCGTGTAGCGCTCAGTAGACTTGTAATGAAGACAGATGGTAGTACTTATAATGAAGACAGAAGGTAGCAATTATAATGATGACAGGTGGTGGCACTTATAATGGAGACAGGTGGTAGCACTTATAATGAAGACAGAAGATAGCACTTATAGTGAAGACAGAAGGTATCACTTATAGTGAAGACAGAAGGTAGCACTTATAATGAAGACAGAAGGTAGCACTTATAGCGAAGACAGAAGGTAGCACTTATAGTGAAGACAGAAGGTAGCACTTATAATGAAAACAGGTGGTAGCACTTATAATGAAGACAGATGGTAGCACTTATAATAAAAACAGGTGGTAGCACTTATCTCATTTTTGGTCTCTAACCCATTTTATACTGGTGTTTATGGTTTTTTTTCATAGATAATAATTAAACATTTCCTGCATTAAATACTTTGTATTTATAAAATCAATGTTTAACGCGTCATATATATCATTGGTATACATGTCATCACATGACCTTCTTGTCATTACAATGACATTATTTTCCGGACATATAATGCCTGACTTTAAGTTGGGGAAGTAAAGGCGGCTAGGCGTTGCGCTAACCACACAATCCCTTTATATGCCGAGTTTATTGAAACAGATTAATTCTACACTACATCTGCCCCGTTGGTCCGTTAGGGAACTTAACTTTTTTACGTAATGCCTTAAAATAATTTTTTTTTTTTTAAATTTGGACTTTGAAAATTCACCTTTATCGGGTACTACGAGATTGCCTTACTAGAACAGACACTAACAAACTACGGCACGCAGGCCAAGTGAGCCCGTTTGAATGTTTGACCATGTCTGCTTTGACCTTCCCTCCATAAGTTCACATCCATTACGTCAACATTTCATTCTTACAAAAACTCCACCCATCTGCTCTTAGTGCGGCCCTCCAGTCAAATTTACGAACCATTTGCGGCCCACGGTTTAAAAAGTTTGCACAGCCCCGGACTGTCTCAACAACCAGCCACCATTACTTTCCCCTCAATGATGTCTATCCCTATTAAGTTTAGGTCGACCTATAGAATACATCCGCACAAAGTAAAACTTCTCACCATTCATAACGTCTGCTACGGCTTTACAAAATGTTAATCCAATATGAAAGAAGCCAAAAAAAACTGAAGTGGGAAAAAATGAGATCTCTGAGAATGAATTTTAGGTAGTAAATGTCTTTGATCTTTAAAAAAAAATAAATGAACTTTTCTACATAACTGATTTTGTGAGTTTCACCGCGTTATTTCAAGAAATTTTTTTTTCTATGTAATAAATAGAAGTTCTAATTATTTCATAGAAACTGCCTTTCTGTGCACATTTTCAATTCGTTGACTCAACACATATAAACCAGCAAAATTAAATGGTGTTTTTTTTTAAATAATTCACAACAGTACCTCGGGTTTTGTTGATAAACTGTCTGAAAACAATCAATGAAAACCAAAATAACGATGAAAACCAAAATAGAGTGAAAACCAAAATAACGATGAAAACCAAAATAACAATGAAAACCAAAATAGATGAAAGCCAAAATAACGATGAAAACCAAAATAGATGATGAAAACCAAAGTAATGTCAAAACCAAAATAGATGAAAACCAAAATAGATGAAAACCAAAATAGATGAAAACCAAAATAGATGAAAATCAAAATAGATGAAAACCAAAATAGATGAAAACCAAAATAGATGAAAACCAAGACAAATTTTTTGTGAAAAAAATCAATGAACCCAGAAGTCAACTTTTACATAAGCCAACGAAAACAGAAATTTGACAAATGACAATTATTTGAAGATTAGATTATTTTGTTTAGTAAAATAAATCTGCACATCGCTCTGTTTATTTCATTTGAGTTTACTGTCATCTTTAAATCTCTCAACCGGTGACATGGTAAATAGTATAATGTACCTATAACGCTTAATACTTCTTAAAGCACAAATAACACCTTCCAAACAACAGTTTTAGTAAAATAATAAACTTATACGCACTCTGGAAATTCCCGTTTAGACGCTGAATTAATAAGTCCGTTTCACTGACACTTTTTCGTTCATAAGTTACATCACAAATACTATCTGTCTCCCTGTCAATAAGTTACATCACAAATATTATCTGTCTCCCTGTCAATAAGTTACATCACAAATACTATCTGTCTCCCTGTCAATAAGTTACATCACAAATACTATCTGTCTCCCTGTCAATTCTCACGACTAACGAAAGAGTCTCATCTGTCGCTGAACTACCTCGTCTGTTTTCACACCATCAACGGTGCTGCTCCTGGTACAGACGCTCTGACTAAAAACCCGCCATGTAAATGTCCACCATCCAGCCATAAATACGTCCGTTATTAACAATCACAACTAAACTGTAGATAAGTGTAGAAACAACCCAACAAAAATTAATTAGCGAATGTTACTTAGTACTTTGCTACTTAAATGTTCGTACTCCGAGTGACTGGACTATTCCGATGGAACTATTTCACAGTTTCACGTCCTATTTGCTTCTAATTCCTATAAAATTGACAAGATGTTCTAGATCAGTGATTCTCAAAGTGTAGAGGATCGCTGACCGATTTAAAATAAGTCGCCAACAAACAAAAAATAAATCAATTAATACCTGAGAGTCCTGGGTTCGAACCTCGGTGAGAACATTATGATTTTTTTAGGTCCTGGTGTAAGTCCGCTTAAGGGATTTTAACTTTTATTACCTTATCAAGGAAACGTTCACAAATTTCTTTTTCTTTCTTTGTAGGTGGGTTGTGATAAAGTAACAGGTTTCTAAATAGGTCGAGAAATAACTCGGTGAACTTGTGAATACCTCAACTGTAAACTTCAACTTCCAGTGGCGTCATTAACAGCTTTTAAATCTTTTAGAGAAACTTTCCCCGAAATGACACCCCTCCTTACCCATCGGGGCGCCGCAGCCCTTAATGACGCCAGTGCCCAGCCCACTTGTAACTTTTGTAGTTTTAATCAGTCAACCGATTTTCTAAGTAATATATTGAATCCCAATCAATTGATAATTGTTTGTATTACTGAACTTTCTTACTAAGTCAAGGGTCAGCAATTTTCTTTAACCGTGGGCCACTTAGGAGAAATGAATTTGACCGATGGACCGGATCGAGTGTAGATGAATAGAGTGTTTTATTTTTTATGAATTAGTATTAATTAAATGTACACGTTTTTTATGGGGACCTGTAGAAAAAAAAAGAGCCGGGGGTGGGGGCAGATCAAACAGCCTAACGGGGCGTACCACGTCTGAATTAGGCAATATAGAATGAATCATTCTTGATGACTTGGTGGTAGTTTGAATCACTTAAAACTTACTTCTAATTTATTTAACAACTTTTATCCCGTTGGCCATACATGTCTCTACAATAAACTGCACATTCGTGTCTCGGGTACAGTTGACTCATATTGTGTGACGTAGCACATAAACAATGGACGTTTTCCTGTCTCGTGATCATACCTTCACTTCGTCAGTCCAGGTATTGAGGTCAACTGGAAAGCGTCATATCGACCTTCTGGTGAACCGTTTTATTAGTTCATAAATCACACCCCCACCTGTTTTATAAAACATTAATTTTGTTTTATGACTTACTTGCTTGTTCATGTTAGATCGCCACACTCCATATCTTGTCTCAAGAATTTCTCCAATTGATCTTTGAGCCCTCTACAATTCTTTAGCCCTGGGGGATTCCTCCGCAGATCTATTTATAGAATGTCTTCTGGTGGCTTCCGGAATTTTATTTTATTATTCAATTATTTTCATTTTGTTTTTTAGTAAATAAAAAATATAAAAAAACAACTTTTTTCTTTTAATTAATGTAATTAATGATAAATATTAATGAACTTTTCATTTATACATTTGTATATAGGTCTGTGATCATTTGCCTTAGGATATATGTTGTATAAATAGAACTATTTAAGCGAAACATTAATTCTTCCATTAAATATTTATTGCAGTTAAAAAATAAATCAATTATGAATAAGTCTTCTTCTTCTTTCTTTGGCTCCACAGCCCATTTAGGGCCCTGGCCTGCCATACTACATTCTGAGCTTTTCCCGATCCATGGTCTTCTTCCTCCACTCTTTCACTCCTATGGTTTTTAGGTCTTTCTTCACTTCCTCTAACCATCTGCTTCTTGGTCTGCCCTCAAGCCTTTTCTCATTGGGTGTTGCCTCATCATCTAAAATACGAAATGACAATTATTAAAAAAAAAAATAATTAATTGCTAGACTGAAATGTTTGCAAAATAAATTGTACTTGTTCGCCATGGAAATCTAGATATAGCATCAGGAAGGACAACCAATATTTTAAAAAATACGGTTTAGGCTGACACACTATCAATTGTTTAGCGTTAGTCTTCATGTTTAATAGCAGTTTTGTATATTTGGTACTTATGTTTTTATGAAATAAACACAAACGCAATTAAAGTTTGAAAACTTTTAATAACAATTTTTTTAATTTAAAATCTTTATTTAGTCAATTTATTTATTTTTCGTTTTTTCATTGGTTTTTCATGAACCGTTTCATTCAATTGCTTAACATAATTTTTAGACGAACAATTAAAAAATTTAACAGAAATAAGTTCTTTTAAATTATGATTGAAATTACAAACATTTTCTTCAATCAGCAATGACTCATCAATTGTTACTCTATAAACAATTTTAACAAACAATTTTTTTTATATTGTCCTAGAAATAGTTTTAGACTATTTGCTGATCTTTGCAATGAATTGAATACTTTCCAATTTTGTAGGCAAGAAGAGAAGGTGTACTCAGATGGCTTCAATAGCCCTCCTCTGTTGACATCGTTCAAAAAAACATCCAGCTTTTTCAATCTTAATTCGTCAATGTCTTTAAATTTTTCATCGACTAATATTTCTCTGCCAGCTAGTACACTTATTCTGATGAATTGATGGGTCTGTGCAATTGCTCCTGCAACATAATATATTGTTGATGCTTCATCGTCATTAGGGCTTTCCTAAATTTTTAAACCAATCTAAAATTGCATTTACATTTTCATCCGTACCAGCTGGCAAGCTTTTAACATCATCAATGAAATCATCGATGTCCACGCTAATATTCAATTTTGAATGACTTAACAGGGACATCATTTTTATCTTGGTGTTGCTATCTGCAACTTGCCGAACTGAGACAAAATAATTGCCCCCCTGACATTTGGCGCAACCATCCAAATCTCAACTCTATGGGTCCGACTGCCAGATGACCAAGGAGGATGAATTTCAAGTCTGTCTCACTCATCAAATATTTGCAACAATTAGCAAGAGCAGAACATGTTTGACCAACAGTCAAATAAGTCTCACGACTGAGTCCTTTTGTTTTTGCGTTTTGCCAGCTGTGTAGGAAATCACGAAATTCTAAGAGAAATTCTATTTTCCAATCAGAGGAAGATTTTACTGGATCCATGTGGTAGTTTCTTTTTTCTTTTCCCCTTCGAACAAGTTTTTTACATTTAAAACTTCCCAGAGTTTGGTGATAATACCCACAAACCAAACTGTTGCACTCCATTCAACTTTATTTTCATGCTCCACATAATATTTTAAAGCATTCACAGTCGATTCGCAAAACACTGACGATGAGAGTTTGACAGACATTTTCTCAATATTTGTAGGATTCAGTACTTTCGCATTCAGCTTGTATGCTTTTTTAACAACCATGTTCAGCTCCAAGTTGTAAAGATCCTCAATGTGCTGAAAATCGGCTGATGAATCAGGTGCTGCAATGTTATTGTTGCAAAATTTCGGAAAGACAAAGGATCGTCGATTCAAAAAGTTATTGTATATATTTTTTAAATTGTGGACTGCATCGAAAATTAAAAACATTGGCTGATTAGTCCATTTGTTTTCAATAGATGGTTTAATCGTGCCTCCACAAAGTTCTTGAATATAAAACTTTCTGTTAACAGCTGCATTGTCAACCGAAATGCCAATTACAGTAACCCCTGCTCGGTGCACCATTTCCATCACTTCTGTGTAACATTGATGCATTTGGCCAGCAGTCAAATTATGGATAGGGTAGAGAGCTACCATATCTCTAAATTTATGACAAAGAGATTTAACCATAAAACACAGAAGAGTAGAAGCTTGTTCGCCTTCAGCTATCAATCCATGAAACTTGCCGGAAAAGTATTCAACACGCTTGGCCACATATATTTCATCGATTATGATTGTGCACATTCTTTCCAGCTGGTTTAATGTGCTAACACGAAGTGTGAGGTAACTTGTGTTATCAAGCCCTGTTTTTTCATTTACTCGTCTTGTTAGTTTTTTTAAAGTGTTTATTGAAGGCAGGTTCAAAACTTCATTTTCCAATATTTTAGAGTAAGATGCAGTGCCTAATGCATATACCAGATATGATCAAATAATGGTCTGTGGTGCGTATGTTCTCGCATGCTTGTTCACCCCCACCAATTTCAACTGATCGACAAGAAATTGTATTTGTTGAAAAACAGGATTTGAATCTTCATATAAAGTCATCATTTTTTTCAAATTTGATTTTGCTTCTTGCTTGATCTCATCAAAGGTTTCATGAAATGGAGTTTCATCAAAACATTTTAAACGAGCAAGCAAATTCAACAACTGACTCATTGTTTCCAAATTGGAAGAACAAATATCGTTTGAAAATGATTTAGATAATTGTTTTCCTTTGTGATGTAGTGATATGTTGAATGATTTTGAAATTGAAATTGATGATTTAATAAACAAAATATTATTCTGAAATTCCAACAAATAAATATATAAATGTTCATTTTGAATACGGAGTTGATATCCAGAAGGTATTTTCTCTTTACTTAATTTTTCTTTTAGATCAACTAAAGATAACTTGTTTATGACATCATTTTCATTAAACAAGTTTTCCAACTCCATCATTTGATTTTCAACAACTTCTTGTCGAGCTGATGACGAAGACTTCATTGTTGTTCTACGGTACTTTGGAGTTGATAAGTATGATGGTGCATTCTGAAAAATACTTGGCACTGCATCCTCTTTTAATTTAATTTTTGGTCTAACAGGTTTATTGGATTCACATCTTTTCTTTGATCGAAACATGTTTGTATCTTTTACATCACTAACAAAATCACTTGACAAGAAATGGAGCGAACACATTTTTGAATATTTCCCAGGCTGAAAATTTTGGCAAGGATTAGCTCTAATCCATTTTTCACATAATTCCAAATTGTCTAATGGATACGAATGAAAAGAAATTCCTTTACTTTCCGCTTTTTCAACACTGTCTTATCCACTTTTGCATCCGTATGCAGAACACTTATTGACCATTTTCTTAGTTATTTATTATATTTAAAATTAGATTTATAAACCAAAACAATTATTATACGTAAATTTTACCGAGAAAAAGAGAAATTTTAGAAAAACAACAGTAATAACACAAAATAAAACCCGAATAAACAATGGACGAACGAAAACAAGCAAGCATGTATATAGTGCAACTTTGTTTAACACTTGCGTCAGCCTAAACCGTACACGGCTAGAATGAAATTTTGTTTGGTTGTCTATCCTGGTGTTATATCTAGATATCCATGTTGTTGGCTCACACAGGGCCGCGGCGTATACGGGTGCCAAGGGACGCAGAACACCTGGGCGTAGGCCTCCGAGGGGCGGCTAATCATGAGTTAACGACGACATTTATAGGTCGAAATGAAAAAAAAATATTATCATTTTAGTATTTTATCATTTCGAGGTTGGCGGAAGTGACGAAATAATGTTTGCACTCGGGGGAAGGGGAAGGGGTGGGGACTAATAGACTAGACGCAAAACTAGGCACACTTATACACACTTACATTAAGTTACCTTCAGTTTTACTGTAATGAGTGAAAGCGTGTGTCTTTTTTGAGTATTTTTTGTTACAATGATGTAGTGTCATAAGAAATCAGACTTAGGGTATATTTTGATACAATGATATAGTGCCATAAGAAGACAGCAGGAATGATATTATGTCTACTGCAGGTAACAGGCTAAACAACGTACCTACCTGTCTGTGTACCGGTGGGGGGGGGGGTCTCATTAAGTTTTTCATGTCAAGTGTAACGAGGCCTGCAGGTGAAAAGGAGCTTACCGGTTGTTGACAGTGTACTGTGTTCTATTTTATAAGAGTGGAAATACGTACTGTGTAAGACAACTTCTTCTTTCGTAATGTAACAAATAACAATGTAGCAATATAAATGTAGAACAATATAGCAATATACATGTAGAACAATGTAGCAATATACATGTAGAACAATGTAGTAATATGCATGTAGAACAATGTAGTAATATACATGTAGAAAAATGTAGCAATATACATGTAGAACAATGTAGCAATATGCATGTAGAACAATGTAGCAATATACATGTAGAACAATGTAGCAATATACATGTAGAAAAATTTAGCAATACACATGTAGAACAATGTATATAATGTAGAACAATGTAGCAATATACACTGAAAGCAATGTAGCAATATACTTGTAATACAATGTATCAAATAATGTAGAACAATGTAGCAATATTCACTGAGAACAATGTAGCAATATACATGTAGAATAATGTAGCAATACACGTGTAGAACAATGTATATAATGTAGAACAATGTAGCAATATACACTGAGAAATGTAGCAAATACATGTAGAACAATGTAGCAATATACAATATAGAGTATTGTAGAGCAATGTATCAAATACATATAGAACAATGTATCAAATACATGTAGAACAATGCATCAAATACAAGTAGAAAATGTATCAAATGCATGTAGAACAATGATGCAAATGTGTAGAACATTTAAAAAAAGTTATTTGTTAAATTCGTTATGTACAAAGTATGCTAATACAGTTAACTCTTCATTAACCGACCTTTGGTACAGAATAACTTATGCCGGATAATGGAAAAAATCCGACTAGGTTAGATCTATTTATTAAGATATATATTATCTGATCTACTACATGGACCATTAATTGACCTTTACATGAGGTTTTGTTATAAATTAATCACATTTTTTTTACATTGTTAAGACCGGATAATATGTAGTCCGATTAAATTGCGAGTAAAATACCCCAGGAGTTTTCCTAAAAGTAAAATGCCTCACACTATCACTGTTAGAGCCACCAAAAATATGGACGCAACGTAAATGATAGTGCTAACAGTGGCGTAGCGAGGGGTGGGCAAGGGGGGCATCATGCCCCGGGGGCTACTCACACAGGGGCGCCAAATGGTATATTTTACATATAGTATTATATGGTTTTCGAATGGGGGGGGGCGCTAAAAAGATATTGTGCCCGGGCGCGATTTAAGCTCGCTACGGCACTAAGTGCTAATGAGATTTACGACTTCTAATTAAATGATTTCTAATGTCAACATTATTGCTAACACATTTCAACACATTACAAAAATAGTCTGTTTAAAAAAAAACTTTACAAAAAAAAAAGGAATACTTTGGAAAGTATCACATTTTTCTTGGTTTGTTATTATGATTTTGATGATTCGCCTGCTTTAAAATAATGTTCTAACTGCCACAGGTATCGCTGGAAAAAGAACTCTCTTATCAAAAGAAAACACCTTTTTCTTTGGCTTTTATTTCAAGTCACCTTTTTTATGTTGTGTGTGTCACTAGCTCTGAATAGATTCTATCTAGCCGGCTGTTCAATCAGTGGTTCTTAATAGATTCTATCTAGCCGGCTGTTCAATCAGTGGTTCTGAATAGATTATATCTAGCCGGCTGTTCAATCAGTAGCTCTGAATAGATTCTATCTAGCCGGCTGTTCAATCAGTAGCTCTGAATAGATTCTATCTAGCCGGCTGCTCAATCAGTGGTTCTGAATAGATTTTATCTAGTCGGCTGTTCAATCAGTGGTTCTGAATAGATTCTATCTAGCCGGCTGTTCAATCAGTAGCTCTGAATATATTCTATCTAGCTGGCTGTTCAATCAGTAGCTCTGAATAGATTTTATCTAGCCGACTGTTCAATCAGCGGTTTTGATTGTTGTGTCTGTATTTGGGACCAGCTGTTCCCAGCAATGTTCTGACCAGCAGTTATAAATGTATTATCGGTATATTGGGGCCAGCTGTTCTGGATAACTAGCAGTTACTAATATATCTTATGGCTGAAGCAACAAACATATTATTGCTGAAGCAACAGAGCCATCTTATTGCTGAAGCAACATTCATCTTATGCCTGAAGCAACAGAACCATCTTTTGGCAAATTCAGTTGAGCCATCTTTTCGCCGAAGCAACAGAGCCATCTTATGGCTGAGACAACAAAGCCTTCTAAACAACATTAGTGCCGATATGCCGTCGGCAGGTTATGTGTGTGTGTGGGGGGTCTATATATTCTAATAGCATGGGGCCTCCTGCGAGCCCATGTATTAAGAGCGGCTCAACAAAATACGAGACTACACTTAGGGTCAGTGGCGCAACCAGGGGGGGGGCAGAGGGCTTGAGCCCCCCCCCCCAGACCAAATCATCAATACATATTTTACTATATAAACTGTCTTTTTTCTATATGTGAGCCCCCCCCAGCATTTTTTGCTCGTTGCGCCACTGCTTAGGGTTAAAGCCCTGACCCCAAGAGAGGCTATTATGGTGTTGATTCAAGAAACACCTCCATACAGTCGTTTGTTACAAAAACTTGAGGAATTCAAAAAGTTTCCATTTCAAAAAGTGATGTTAAAAATAAATAAAGAAATAAATTATTTCCTGTGAATCTTAAAGTGTATCTTCTATTTTACTTTTTGTAAACA
Organism: Bulinus truncatus; assembly: GCA_021962125.1. Lineage (NCBI taxonomy): Eukaryota > Metazoa > Mollusca > Gastropoda > Planorbidae > Bulinus > Bulinus truncatus. The sequence goes on from JAGDYQ010000252.1 coordinate 913,487, forward strand.
AGCCACAGTGAACAAAAATAGTTTGTAAAGATAACAAGAATTTAATTTAGGTAATTAAAATCTTGAAACGTGGCATTCGTTTATTTAACTAGGTCATATACATACTCTCTCTCTCTCTCTCTCTCTCTCTCTCTCTCTCTTTTTTTTTTTTTCTTAAATAATACAAACCAGTCAAGTTATATTTTTTTAGAAGTCTTACAGTAGATCCGTGAGGCGAGGTTGATTCTCTTTTCTTCTCACGTATACAAGTAGGGGGTGGGCCGGGGGGAGGGTAGTGTAGGGAAGTCGTATAGACATTCTTAAAAAAAAAACTTTCAATTTTTTTTTGTGTAACTGAGTTTAAAATTGTCTATGTGAAATGAGTTCAGGTCGTCTCCAGGTATGTAAGAATGTTTGTGTGAAGCTGTTGTCTGGTCACTCCTCAAAGGAAAGATAACAAACAAACCGCGTTTTCAAATGGAGATAGGTTATGAATATATATATAGTTATAGTTATATTTTCAACTGATTGGTGACAGAGTGAGGTCATATTTGTGTGCGGCAGTGCCTGTCGCACGTTGTTTGTGTGTGTGTGTGTGTGTGTCGTGACGTCTTCTACTGTCAGGTCGGACATATTGATTGTCGGACTCATCAAACTGTGAATGTGGGACATTTGAATACTTTGTTTATATTTCGTGATAGGATCCAGTGGTATGTGCGTTATTTCTTGTTCATTTGTGACATTACAGGTAAGAAGATAAACACAACACACTATATAACTATAACATGCACAACACACTATATAACTATAACATACACAACACAATATATTGATAAAAATACACAGCACAATATATAACTATAACATACACCACACAATATATAACTATAATGTGCACAACACAATATATAACTATAACGTACACAACACAATATATAACTATAACATACACAACACAATATATAACTACAACATATACAACACAATGATTAACTATAACATACACAACACAATAAGTTTGTTAATTCTACATAATATAAAGTTGTAATTTTTCTGTCGTGTCTCATGACAGCAGACTTCAGTCTACTTCAACTACAATACATCACGTGTAGTGTATTTACAATTACCAGCTGAGCCATGCAAAAGCCTTTTTTTTTAAAGAGATTTATCTTAGCTCAACTTTGAGGTTATCTTGAATATGTCAATGTAATTATATGGGTCTATGGTATGTTATGATTGAATAGGTCAGTGTAATTATATGGGCCTATGGTATGTTATGATTGAATAGGTCACTTTAATTATATGGGCCTATGGTATGTTATGATTGAATAGTTCAATGTAATTATATGGGTCTATGGTATGTTATGATACGCTTTTTTTTCTAACATGTATCGAGAGAAACAAGAGAGGTAGGTCCTTGGGGTTGGGGCTATATCTCAGCTGACTGGTCAAGATTGATTATGGTGGGGCTATATCTCAGCTGACTGGTCAAGATTGATTATGGTGGGGCTATATCTCAGATGACTTGTCAAGATTGATTATAATTAAAATGTAATACGTTACGCTCCTATACCGAAAGAGGGCAGGGATGGATGGTCGTGTGGGTAAAGCGCTCTACGGTCGACTAGAGTGCCCCTGGTTCGATCTCCGGTGAGAACCTATGTATATCTCCCGTGGTGCCTCCGTGGCCATTGTACTATCGTCTATGGTGGAGAAGAATGACTGACTCCATAAAACCGTACCAATGGTGGTATATAGGGATCATCCTTACATGGACTTCACACAGATACAATAATAATTAGGTTAATCCCCGTAATTGACACGAGCACAGAGTTCTATTAGACTACAGCTGTCAGTGTTTCCCAAACTTTCGACATGTATGTACCCCTTCTTTATTTTCTTAACAATGAATACCCCTGGTAAATAAAAATACTTAACCGTTTTTCACGGTTGTGGTTTCCCCACATTTCGTTGTTTTATTTTGCCTTTTCAAGTTTACCCGATGTTTACCCACCCCCGCCAAACTCTTCACATACCCCCCCCCCCTTTCCCGGGGGGCTACAGGTCCCACACTTTGGGAAACACTGGGCTAGAGTAAACCATTATTAGGGATCATTCTGAACATGAAGTAATCTGAAGTAACAAACATAGACATTGCACTATTAAATTGTTCTCTTCCGGAATGAAACAAAAAAAAAAAAGTTATTTATAGTTTACAGTAGCCTACACAGTCAAACTCAACACAGTGACGGCGAGAACTCTGTGCTTACACATTACAAAACAGATTCTCAAGGGTTCTCATTGTGTACGTTCCCCATCATAAACCTCAACCTAACCCTTGAATGTAAAGTTAAAAAAAACAACTCACAACGATCCTGATAAATTTAAGTTGACACACTCACACTCTCTCTCTCTCTCTCTCTCTTTGAACTCTCTCATTGATAACTGCGGGCTGAGACTTAATCTCTTAGAGCCCGTGAGATCAACATCTGGAGACTGACATAGAGCCCAATGGCCAGCAAGCTTCCGGACTGGTCCACCCTGTGGTCCGCCAGTCCGGGGCACTCGAAAAGCAAATGATCCACGGTTTCCTCCACTTCCCTGCAGTGTCTGCAAAGGATGTCGACATTGGGCCTCAACCTCCCAAAGCACGCGCCAATAGGACAGTGCCCTGTGCGAAACTGGGCAATTAGCGCCTGCTCGACTCGCCTAAGCTTCCACCACGGGTCAGTTTTGGACGGCCGCTCCAGAAACTTACGGACATTTCTTCTGTTCACCCCATGGTCCCAGCTCGAGAACAACTTTGATTGTCCAGTTGACACTAAGAGCGCCCAATTCCGCTACCTTAGATGTATTCAAGGGTATAAATGTTTGTGAACCCTTGTCCTAAGGTCTAGGACCGTGAGTCCATAACAGTGATCCACTGCGCTGTACGGGGTAATCATCGGGACGTACTAGAAAACAGAAACACCACCAGTACTGAACAGCATTGACAGCCAACACATAGGCGTATCCCGAGTGGCTCCTTCATAGACATTTCTAAATGGAACAAAAAATAAAAGTCTCGTTGAATATGTTTGAGAACTGTAAAGGATGTTTATTGTATGAACTGGTTTATAATGAGTAACTCAATTCATGTCCATGGTTCATATAATTTATTAACAACACCATCAAATTTGAATAGAATAAGTCCAATATAATACACAATGACTAATCTTCTCAACTTAATGAATAAAAACTTATTGACAATAAACTCAACTGATTAACTAAAACTTCTGAACTGTACTCTCTCTCTCTCTCTGTACTCAACTGAACTGAACTTCTGAACTCAACTGACTTGACTGACTTCCGTATCTTCCAACATCGTCTTTATATAAATTACTTGCATCCTACTCGAACATTTCACATCGCTCTCTCTTTCACATTCTTACCCAATCCTATTTACAATACACATCTTATTTATATTCTCTAAATATCTAGAATCTTGACCCCGTGACCTCATGTTGACCTGGTTGGCCAAGCTCCAAACATACACACCTGTGTGCGTAGTACACATAACTATACCATGACAAGAACCGTTGACATAATGAAAAGTAAAATCTTAACGATCTGGAGTACAATGACTTTTATTTTGATGTACAACTGGAACTTCTATTTTGGTGTGTGTGTGTGTGCCCCATTGTATTTTTCCTAAACACATTCTTTATTCCCTTCTTTAAGATAATATTTTTTTTTGTAATTGAAGTCTATGAATCTAGTGTAGATATAATATCACATTGGGTCTTATTTCAATGGAAATCGATGGAGAGACGGGCGCCCTTAGAAGAAATTCGGAATAGAGCCAAAACGTTGTGTTACATACTAAAGACCTTCAATTAAACAGATTATTTTTATTGTTATTGTTGAAATAAGATACATGTATTTCAAATAGTTATAATTTACGCCCAGTTTAGGTTTGGTGTCACGTTGTGGTAGTTTACGTTTAGTGTCACGTTGTTATAGTTTAGGTTTAGTGTCACGTTGTTGTAGTTTAGGTCTAGTGTCACGTTGTTGTAGTTTAGGTCTAGTGTCACGTTGTTGTAGTTTAGGACTAGTGTCACGTTGTTGTAGTTTAGGTTTAGTGTCACGTTGTTGTAGTTTAGGTCTAGTGTCACGTTGTTGTAGTTTAGATTTAGTGTCACGTTGTTGTAGTTTAGGTTTAGTGTCACGTTGTTGTAGTTTAGGTTTAGTGTCACGTTGTTGCAGTTTACGTCTAGTGTCACGTTGTTGTAGTTTAGGTCTAGTGTCATGTTGTTGTAGTTTAGGTTTAGTGTCACGTTGTTGTAGTTTAGGTCTAGTGTCACGTTGTTGTAGTTTAGGTTTAGTGTCACGTTGTTGTAGTTTAGGTTTAGTGTCACGTTGTTGTAGTTTAGGTCTAGTGTCACGTTGTTTTAGTTTAGGTCTAGTATCAAAAAGATTTAGAGGAGAAGGAGGGGGAGAGAGACAGTTAATCATTTAAGACACTTGAAAACATTTGTTGTTGGTTTTTAAAGAATTGTATTTAATTAAGAAGTTCCCCCCCCTCCCCGAATATGGAAATAAATTATTCTTCTCATTCTGTCACTCTTCCTTGTTCTCTAATTCTCTATCCTCGCACAATCTATTTAGAGTCTATTTACTTATTCTCTCTCTCTCTCTCTCTCTTTCTCTCTCTCTCTCTCTCTCTCGCTCTCTATTTGCTATGTCTAGGGGGTGTTGCTGTGCATAGTAAAAGTAGGCGGCTCCCTATTGTTCAAGGGAGATGGGGAAAATTTAACTAGCCATTGTAGCACTTGTCAGAAGCCCCTGACAACAATGAGTTTAAGGGTCCACCGATATTTCAAAGTTGCGCCGTTAACAAAAATAAAGATAACTAACAACCCCCCCTGCCCACCCCAAATATAGCTTCGCCTAGGGCCCCCAATGTACCCTTTCCTAGGGCCCTCCACATTTACTTTTGCATAGCGACCCCAAATGTAACTTTGTCAGGCCCCGATATAAAATAAAAACGGTTATGGTTCTGACTCTCTCTCTCTCTCTCTCTCTCTCTCTCTCTCTTAGTAGCAAACTAGCAACTCAACTGAAAATCAATATGATTCGTTAAACAACCACCACGTGATTATACAGTAATACACACGTAGCAAATACACACACACACACACAACAATACATACACAACATATTGCGATAAGAAATTATATCAATCAAAATAAAAAAAAAACAATTTGAAGCATAACAAACTTAATGTGAAATCTAATGTGTACAAATTAGTTTTGTAATTAAACTATCTGCCTATTTAAACATCTTTTCTTAAAGCAAATCTCTCCCCATCCACAATTTGTTTTTTTCCGCTGATAAGAAACACATTTACATTGTATTATATGTTCAACAGAGTTGTTCAGGTTTTTGTTGTACAATGTAACGCTCAAAGGTTTTAAATAAAATAAAAAAAACAACCCAGATATGTTGCCAAAAATTTCTGTATATCTGCTGTGGGCTTCAATTTCAAGCAAAAAAAAAATAATACCAATGATTATTAGAATACAAGTCTGGGGATGAAACATGTCTTCCATATGTCTTGTGTCAACAGTAAATATCTAATCATACCCTCTCACCCCCAGCCCCTTCTCTCTGTGCGCCAACTTACACAGCGTTTATTCAAAAAAAAAAAAAGACTTGAAAACATCTGCCAGTGAACTTGGTCATTATAAACCAGCGACCTGTAGGCGGTGTCGGCCTACGTCTTGTGGCTCTTCACATTGTTGTTGTTGTTGATGTCATTATGTTTAGATCTGATTTCATTGACGATTCTTGAATCAGAGGAAAAGCCGTCACTGTAGGATACGTGGTTACAGCTATTAAATTGTCTATGACTAAGCATGCACATGTATTAAATTGTCTATGACTGCGTAGCCACATTTATTAAAATGTCTTTGACTACTTAGCCACATCTATTAAATTGCCTATGACTACGTAGGCACTTCTATCAAATTGTCTATGACTAAGCATGCACATCTATTAAATTGTCTATGACTACGTAGGCACATCTATTAAATTGTCTATGGCTTCTTATCCACATCTATTAAATTGTCTATGATTACTTATCCACACCTATTAAATTGTCTATGACTACTTAGGCACAACTATGTAAAATATAAAAATAAAGACATAACATGTTTTGCGAAAGCGTCTTGACTGACAATTACCCATGTTTACTCTTCATGTTTTCATTTACCTTAATTGTTATTTGTTTTTATTATCTTATTTTTTGTTCTTAACTATCAAAGATGAAAACCATTAGCTCAATTACACAAGTCTTGCATGTTCTAACTACATCAACGAAATGAAGGGTTTGTTTAGTCATAACTTTAGATAATAAATTCCCTCAGACCCCCCCCCACCCACACATATCCCTTCTCCCTTTATACATTTGGAGATCGTGACTCCCAGTACGTGGTAGGGTAACTTTCCTCTCTTAGCCCCCCCCCCCTTCCTCTTCCCCTCCCCCCAAACACAGTGCTCATTCAAAGAGCTCACGTTCTGAGGTACAGATATATTGAAAACCACTTTAATGCTCACCAGATGCCAGGCAGTCAAGTGGATCTAGCATACTTCCTCTGTGTAGGGGATCAAGTGGGGGGGGGGGCAGGGATTGCTTGTCAAATGGTCAGTGGCCGTTAACAAGTGGCCTTGAACTGTGGAACCATATCCACAGTAATAAATTTTCTCTGAAGATGAGCTGCTGTACATGTAGGAGGGTGTGGTCAAGTGAGAGGGTGTGAACAGCTGATATCATTAGCACTGGGCATAATACAACTGTAGGGCTCTGTATGGCTCTGTATTGCTCTATATGACTCTTTAAGGCTCTGTATGGCTCTGTATGGCTCTGTAGGGCTCTGTATGGCTCTGCATAACTCTATTACATGGGCTACACATTAAGGAATGCTAAAGTAAATTAAGCTCAGTGCCCAACTTGGCTCTCATCGGGCCATCCATGTATTGTATTAGGATGTTTGGATAACTAGTAAAACTGTAACTTTTTGTATGAATAACTAGTGAAAATGTTATTGTATACGGATGAGTTGTGAAACAGTTACATTTTATGGATATCTAGTGAAGAAGCTGCTCCGTGTGGATAACTAGTGAAACAGGTGTCTGTATAACTAGTGAAACATGTGCCTGTATAACTAGTGAAACAGTCTGTATAACCAGTGAAACTGTCTGTATAACTAGTGAAACAGTTTGTCTGTATAACCAATGAAACAGTTTGTATAACCAGTGAAACATTTTGTATAAATAGCGAAATAGTTTGTCTGTATAACTAGTGAAACAGTTGGTCTGTATAACTAGTGAAACAGTTTGTCTGTATAACTAGTGAAACAGTTTGTCTGTATAACTAGTGAAACAGTATGTCTATATAACTAGTGAAACGTGTTATTTTGCATAGATACCATATGAAATAATGTTTAATTAATAACATCGACATTGTGTTTAGGGTAACTTTATCTGAATGCCAGCGAAGTAATTACTTTTGGATACCATAATGAGACTACTGACCACGTATTTGTACTTCAACTGACCAGACTGTTTGTGTCCACTCCACAGAAAAATGTAATCCATCCCAACGGCTGTTACGAAGACTATTCAGGAGTATGTTACGGTCTCTGGTAACTGTGGCAAAGGTCACTCTGGTCTGTCTCAACCTCTGGGTGTTAGCTGTGGTCTTGGTCGTGTCACTGGGTAAGTACCAACGTTGTTGTATGGTCATTTATCTGCTGGACACTTACTAGGTCGCTGACTAAACACTGACTTTTATAAATAGTCATTTTCCTTTTTTTTTCTACTTGAAACTAACTTGATATAGACTTCTGTATTTCTGCATACTTGATATAGACTTCTGTATTTCTGTGTACTTGATATAGACTTCTGTATTTCTGTGTACTAGATACAGACTTCTGTATTTCTGTTTACTTGATATAGACTTCTGTATTTCTGTTTACTTGATATAGACTTCTGTATTTCTGTTTTCTTGATATAGACATCTGTATTTCTGTTTACTTGATATAGACTTCTGTATTTCTGTGTACTTGCTATAGACTTCTGTATTTCTGTGTACTTGCTATAGACTTCTGTATTTCTGTGTACTTGATATAGACTTCTGTATTTCTGTTTACTTGATATAGACTTCTGTATTTCTGTTTACTTGATATAGACTTCTGTATTTCTGTTTTCTTGATATAGACTTCTGTATTTCTGTTTACTTGATATAGACTTCTGTATTTCTGTGTACTTGCTATAGACTTCTGTATTTCTGTTTACTTGATATAGTCTTCTGTATTTCTGTGTACTTGATATAGACTTCTGTATTTCTGTGTACTTGATATAGACTTCTGTATTTCTGTTTACTTGATATAGACTTCTGTATTTCTGTGTACTTGATATAGACTTCTATATTTCTGTTTACTTGATATAGTCTTCTGTATTTCTGTTTACTTGATATAGACTTCTGTATTTCTGTTTACTTGATATAGACTTCTGTATTTCTGTGTACTTGCTATAGACTTCTGTATTTCTGTTTACTTGATATAGTCTTCTGTATTTCTGTGTACTTGATATAGACTTCTGTATTTCTGTGTACTTGATATAGACTTCTGTATTTCTGTTTACTTGATATAGACTTCTGTATTTCTGTGTACTTGATATAGACTTCTGTATTTCTGTTTACTTGATATAGTCTTCTGTATTTCTGTTTACTTGATATAGACTTCTGTATTTCTGTGTACTTGATATAGACTTCTGTATTTCTGTTTACTTGATATAGACTTCTGTATTTCTGTTTACTTGATATAGACTTCTGTATTTCTGTTTACTTGATATAGACTTCTGTATTTCTGTGTACTTGAAATAGTCTACTGTATTTCTGTTTACTTGAAGTAGTCTACTGTATTTCTGTTTACTTGATATAGACTTCTGTATTTCTGTTTACTTGAAATAGTCTACTGTACTTCTGTTTACTTGAAATAGTCTACTGTATTTCTGTGTACTTGATATAGTCTTCTGTATTTCTGTACTTGATATAGTCTTGTGTATTTCTGTTTACTTGAAATAGTCTACTGTATTTCTGTGTACTTGATATAGCCTTCTGTATTTCTGTTTACTTGATATTGTCTTCTGTATTTCTGTTTACTTGATATAGTCTTCTGTATTTCTGTTTACTTGAAATAGTCTACTGTATTTCTGTGTACTTGATATAGCCTTCTGTATTTCTGTTTACTTGATATTGTCTTCTGTATTTCTGTTTACTTGATATAGTCTTCTGTATTTATGTTTATTTGATATAGTCTTCTGTATTTCTGTGTACATGATATAGTCTTCTGTATTTCTGTGTACTTGATATGGTATTCTGTATTTCTCTGTACTTGTTCTATACGGGAGTTCAAATGCAGCGGTTTGTATTTCTGTTTATTTCCTATGAATGTACTTACAAAGACTACTTCCGTTCTTTTATTGTCAAAAAAAAAAAGGTGATATCATATTGTGAGAGTTTTCTGACATACCGAAATACAGTTTCTCATTGTTGTTTACACAAAACCCACCCCCCTCCACCGCCATTTCAGATGCAGAGGAAGTGTATTCAATACAAGCCCTCAGCATGCTGAAGTTGATGGATTAAGTTTTCATATTCAATCTGGTTTGCAATGAAAATAAAAATAAAATATATACATTACGCTAGGGCAGGTTTTGATTTATTGCACCGAATACGGTAGGTCGACCTTCAGCTAGCTATGACGTAAATCCCCCCCCCCCCTGGATACTTCACCCTTATGGCTAATGATAAGATCATTGGGGCAGGCAATACCAACGTATTAATAATCACATGCCTTCGGTTTTTTTTTTTTGGTTCCATTGGGGGTGTGGGGGTGGGGTTGGGAGTGGGGTGGTGGGGTGGTGGGGTGGTGGGGAGGGGTGGGGTTGGGGAGGGGTGGATGCAGCGAGGAAATCGGGGGGGGGGTACAGGGAAGGGGTATAAATCATAAGTTGAAGTTTGACTAACAAGGATTAGTCAGAAACAGACAAGCTGCAAGTGGAATTGAGAGGGTCAAACTAAGCACTAAAATGAACCAGAGATTGGTGAAAAATTGACCAAACGTTTTTGGCCAGATGTACTCATGTGACTGTTCTTTGTATATTTCGGTCATATTTCTTTAGGTTAAAGGTCATTATCTTTAGGGATGAGAATGTCCCTGTTTATTTTGTGAATGTGTTTGGCTTCACATTAAATACACTTATATGACAGGAAAGTCTCATGCAATAGACCTATGTGCGCTTGGGTAAAGCCTGGTCTTACTAAAGTATAGTAGATAAAACCATTCACAAAGACATTGTGTGAAACCTGTTTAGTTTTGAATTTTCCTACTAAGGAAGCAGACTACTCACGTTTCCCTAGCAACACAAGTTAAACAGAGTTACTTCAGTAGGGCTTAGAGTAGGCTCCCTTATTGTTTTTCTTAGCGCAGTGGCTACGGTTCGGTCCGACCGAACCCGTATTTTTTTTTCGGGTACCAGCCATAGATATTGCTTCACACCCTAACCCTAACCCTATCCCTAACCCTATTCTTATCCCTATCCTTATCCCTAACCCTAATCCTGAAAAAAAAATTCTCAAAAAAAAATTATTTATATATGCCATATTCCTTATACCCTAATATAATGGTTTTGGCTGGTGCCGGAGCCACTGCGTTTTCATAATTGCTTACAAGGGCTTCCTCGATGGATGTCTTTAGTCTGTAAAAGTACTCTCCCCTGATTAATTACAAAAAGGGAAATTAACATATTTGATACAACTTGATACAGTATAATTTTTTTTTTATTACTCATAAATAATACAATTTTATTTTATAAGAATATAAAATAATAATTTGAGGGCACGATGGTCATACTTTAAAGTGCTCGACTCTCAACCAAAGGGTCCTTGGTTCGATCTCCGGTGAGGACTAATGGATATTTCAGGTCTTGAAGAAAGTTCCAGCTATATCTCCCGATGTGCCTCCATGTCCATTGCACTATCGTCTATGGTGGGGGATGAAGGAAGGGCACCATAAAAAAAACCGTACCATTAGTAGTTAATAGGATCTGAGAGATTTCATCTCATCCTTACAGGGACATCACACACACAGTTCATTCTAGCACCACGAATTATATATATATATATATTTATTTAATCTATATTTTAATAATGATATTTAAACTAATTAAGACCATTTTTAGATACAAAACAATCTTTACTAAAACCTATCGTTAATTGCAGATATTTATTTATGTTACTCCGTATATAATCCTTAACTGTTTACTTGTAGCAGTACGTTTCAGTTCATGTGTGTCAGTTTACGAGTGAATTGGAGCAATTGTAACATTACTGGACGTCATTGACCTAATTATCATTTTAAAAAAAAAACAACAGATCACGTGATACAGCCTAAGTACGGAGGTTTATCATTCGACTTGAAACCTTCAAGTGGTACACCTGTTATTGACATCAAAAACTCAGATCATCAAGTTCTTCCAATAAAATTAACGAAACAAACTCACAGAGTCCTTGATAAACTTCAATAAACAAACAGTTTAACCTCTGACCTTGATCTGTTGTGGAGGTAAACTCTTTGACGGAGCCGCTCTGTTGATGTTTTTCTGCAAGTTGCGATTTCACATTTAGCCAAAACTCTTTACAGTCTATGGTCAGTTGCTATAGGGAGCTGTCATGGCGCCCTGTACGAGCTACACTCTTGGCGCCCTCCTAAAAAAATATAAAAAGAGGAGACAAAAATTAACGGCGTTCGATTGCCCCCCATGCGCCCCCCCCCAACTTCTCTCTCTATATATAATATATGTATAACTTTTTAGGAAACAATATTGAACTATTATAACATTTTGCTTGTTTTCTGGATCAATGGCGGTCTTATCAGAATATTATGGGCTAGTTTTGAAGCAACGTGCCACAGCTTGAAATACCACCCTGACTATTGTCATCGGTTGTTTTGTTTTTTATAAGATACACGAGAAAATAGTTTTTAATTAACCGAAAAAAAATCACTCATTTAGGAGAATCACTCTTTTAGCAAAAACGCACAATGTTTATGAAATATGCGAAACTTTCTCCTTTGAATAGTTTTTTTTTTTAGAAAAATAATGCTTCATTTAAAGTACACCCGCTGCTTCTCTCGAATACCCCCCTCTCCATGTAACGCCATTTACTGTGATATACCTGTATGTTATGCTACCTAAGTTACTCCCCCCCCCCCTTTTAATGTGCCGGTAAGTGTTTATATACATATTAAATTAGTTGTAGCTTTTTTTATATATTGAATCAATTTACCACAAATTCAATCGAACAAACTATTTTTGTGACCTACTTTTATCATCCCCAGCGCTGTAATCTAATTAGGTCAGAGGACAATTCAGGTCAACTATATCTTCTAGATTGACCAAAACCATTTTTTTTTTCTTATTTCTTTCATCAAAATTTTGATTTCTTCCATCTTTTAAAAGTCATTTCTTTATTATCATTCGTTATCATTTGGTAGAAACAGCTGCCAACTCTAATTCCGTTCCCTATCCAGATATATTTCGACACCCCTCGCAAATGCTAAAAGATTTATGCTCTTAAAATTTCCTTACTCTAGTTGTAGTGACTCAGATTTTTTTAAAAGTTAATTCTCACAACATAGCGTCTTACTTACAATATCTTATCTAGAAACATTTCGTCACCACGGAAAGGTGAAACGCACTATGTCTGCCTGTTTGTGTCTACCTGTACTAACACGAGTGGCCAGGTGATAAATGAAACGCGTGAAGAGTTTACAGTAATCAGGAGCAGAGAACTGTGTCTTGACAAACTTTTTACACACGTCTGCATACCAGACTTGACGTAGTAGGAACTAAGTTGAATTCAGTGGTTACATATCTGGTTCAGTTTCTGGGCCCCGTACTGGGCCCCATCAATGTTCCCTCTAAGCTGAGCGCGTGAGCAATCGCTCACACGTATTCAGAGCGTCGCTCATTCTACACGTACGATCGCTCACTCCGACGGACGACATCGCTTAAATCGCTCACAAATTTGGGCCTCAAACAAAAAATGTCGCTCAGAGACAAAATTTCTTGCTCACTTCATACCACACCTTAGAGGGAACATTGGGCCCCATGTGTGATTATCAGGGGACTCCGCGGATATTCCAACAAAAAGACCAATAAGAATAATTTACAATTCGAGCCATTATAAGGTTCCCTGGTAGACATTTCCTGAGATGTTTGGAGTGGGGGGGGAGTGGCCATTGATATAAGTTTTTCTAATCACCATATACAATTATAGTTCGATTGGGGGGGGTGGGTGGAGGGGCGCTTTCTTATGGCGGTCGTTTAGTTATATATATATATACAGGGGCGCCGAGAGCTAACAAGGGCCCCATGACAGGACATCATTGTGGGCCCCTTAATAAACAATGATCGTGAAAAAATTGACATAGTCGGGGCGGCCGGGCCCCCTTACAGATGCGGGCCCCCTGGCAATGACCCCCCCTGACCCCCCCTCTCGGCGTGCCTGTATATATATATATATATATATATATCCATGAGAACGGCAAACGATTACTTTAATTTTAAACAGTAACAACATCTAGTGTAGCCCTGAAGTAGAGCCATAGTAGAACATTACACCCACCGTGCTGTTCTGTGCTAACAATAACGAGAACCGTTCGGTTGGGCTGGTTGTGAACGAGGTGGTGACCGTCGTGAAACTGTTTACAACGCCGCCTCGTAAAAATGCTTACTCATTTCTTGTGCTTATTGATTTGGCTGGATTCCGCCAATTGGTAGTTAATGGTTAGTGTTACAAAAATAATTAAACATCATAACAAACACAGATATTGGT
>JAGDYQ010000252.1:932407-955560 GCA_021962125.1 Bulinus truncatus
GGGGGGGTGGAGTAGAGGATGGAGACAGACAGAGAGAGAGAGAGAGAGAGAGAGAGAGAGAGAGAGATGGGGGAAAGAGAGAGAGAGAGAGAGAGAGATAAAAGAAGTTATCGCTAATCAAAGAATAGGGAAAATATGTTCTAGAGAAAAATGCTGACAGTACAAGGCCACTGATAACGATTGAAAGTATAAAGTTATTAGTTCAGTCAGGGGAGGCAAACCGAACACATTTCAGGGGCTCCTAGCCTTGGGACAAAGTTAAGGGAAAGAAGGTTGGTGGGTGGGAGGGGGAGGGGGGCTCGTAGTCGTGGTTTTTCAAGGGCCCCCGAATTCCATGCTGCAGCCATAGTATGGGTGCATGGGCGGCCAAAGTCAGAAGATCCTAGTGCCACATGTGGCAACCCACACGTGGCGATCTATAAGTAGCAACTCATGTATGTCAACCCTTCATATAGTGTTTGACTTGATTTGATTTTTATCTTACGTCATAACTGCAGTAATATAATATGAAATAACGGAGTTAATGGCGCCACCAAACCAGCATAAAATAAACAAAAAAGTCACATACAATTGTCCTTATTGGTTTGCAATGCTTTTTTTTTTGTACGCACCGGTACGGCGTACCGGAACCTTTTTCATTGTGGAGAAAAAAATTATTACTTTTCTTGTATTTTATTGTTTATTATTAATTTATTATATTATTCATTTGTTAAAAATTGAATTATTTTCAAATTGCGCGCAATAAGAATTAAAATAGGTGCGAACTGGTAGTTAAAAGTTAGGCAATCCATCACTGAGTACCGGCACTGTTGGTTTATATTTGAGAAGACAGAGTTCCAAAATAAGTTGAGTTTCATGGCTAGATATTAAAACCGTGGGTCATGTTGACCTAAAGCTGGCTTTTTTTTTTTTTAGAAAAATGTGTTTCATTAAATGTGTTTTTATTTTTTGTTTCTATTTATGTATCAAAGCGATCTTTAAGAAATACAGAAGTAAACGTCCGACATGTGGTGGTTTGTTGTTTTAAATCTTGATGATACAACACAAAATGACGTCATCAAATATAGAGCACTCTTAACAATTTGAGCAACAGATGGTTATCAGCAGACGATCTGGTTTTTTTTTTGGTTGTTTTTTTTTTTTGTAAAAAGTTGGAATACTGAAGATTAATGCATCAAAGGTAAAATTTGATGTTTGTAGTTCATTTAAAACAGTAAGCTCTCAATGGAGTCACTGCCCATTAGAAGATTGCGAATATTTGTAATCTTAACTCCAACAAACTAAGGCAATCACAGATGTTACGATACAGTCATTAGTTTCTGCCAGTAACTTCGGCATTTCAGGATATTTCTATGTCGTGGTCTCAAACGTTTTCCATTCGCGAAAAACTAAGAAATATGTTCTGTTTTCGCGATCCACTAAGAAATGTGTTCGGTTTTCGTGACCCACTAAGAAATATTTTCGGTTTTCGTGACCCAGTAAGAAATATGTTCGGTTTTCGCGAGCTGTTTATAAAGAAATAATAATGATATATAAAACTAATTGTTTTAAATTCTCAATTACGTCCAATATGTCAAAAAGTGAAACTTTACCACCAGCCGGAAGTTCTTTTTTGTATGTTTGTTGACCTGACAATTTGTTTTCTTTTCCAAAAATAATATTACGTCCCCTGCTTCTCTGTATGTCAATCAAAAAGAGATGAAAAAAAAATTTACATTTCTCTTATAATATGATTGTATGTAACATAATTTGTTTGTTTAGTTTCTCAGCTTTTCCTTCCTGAACCATGCGACCAATTTTCAATTATCGATCTGCTATCGAGGTTAAATTTTGACCATTAATGGCAGTCCTGTTGACATTCCACTATTTTCATATTTTCAAATCAGTTTTCATTCACGCATTTCACTTACGTATTCTCATTGACAATTATTTACAGACGCAATCATCTACACATATTGAAATGCATACACTCGCTCAATGCCACAACCACGTTTTCAAGCAGATACATAAAGACTCATACTCGTAAAGACACGTAAACATGCTGACAAAAACATGCCAACACACAAACATACAAAGACAAGGGCGCGTTAAGACACACACACACACACACACAGACACATACACACACACATCAACAACACATTAGCATACAAACACAGAGGTAAAAATACACAACCATACAAACGCAAACAAAATTGAACTTTAAATGCAAAAAAAACAACTACGTCATTAGACAAGTAGAGAGAGAGACACTGTAAGCATGGATGTAGGCAAAGCTTTGATAACATTCATATTCTACATTGGCC
This sequence comes from Bulinus truncatus, assembly GCA_021962125.1. NCBI lineage: Eukaryota > Metazoa > Mollusca > Gastropoda > Planorbidae > Bulinus > Bulinus truncatus. The sequence goes on from JAGDYQ010000252.1 coordinate 934,714, forward strand.
GAAATATTTTCTTTCAAAGTTTAGGCTTGACCTCAACCGATCATCTCTCCTCCCATCCCCAAGGGTGGAGGAGGGGGGGGGGGGCGCACCCCTACCCACACATTCAAGAAATCGCTAAGAGTACTAGAGCAATTTGATGCTTCTGTGTCACAGTGATACTGATATAAAAATTATTCCCCCCCCCCCAATATCTGAAGTACACAATTAATCTTTTTGTTGTTCAGATATAAAGTTTCATTGTTCTGATAGACACACACACCCCTGTATCACAATGTCAAGATCACATGTACTGTTAGATAGTGATACATGTGTATTGAGAGTTGGATTAGATTCTCTTCACCAAGAGCCTCTGCCGTTTGTTTTCCCCTCCCCCCTCTCTCTCTCTAAGCTTTGTGGGAATTATTGATTTCTGTCAAACGTGTGGGGCTGCCAATGGCGTAGCGAGGCTTAACCCGTGCCCGAGTCACAATACCTGTTTAGCGCCCCCTCCCCTCCCATTCGAAAACCATATAATATTATATGTAAAATATACCATTTGGCGCCCTTTTGTGAATAGCGCCCGGGGCATGATGCCCAGGCCCGTAGCGTGCGGAGGTCCGGGTCCCCCCCCCCTGCGTTTTGTCTGGCCCCCCCTCTGCTTATTTGTTCTACTTAGTAAAATGTATTACCTGCCCCCCCCCTACTATTGCCTGGCCCCAGCTGTAGAATTTTCAAGCTACGGGGCTGATGATGCCCCCACCCCCTCGCTACATTACTGGGGCCTGCGTTACAAGGACGACAGTAGTCTGAATTAATTTGCTGATTTAATTTACCCCTTAGATGTCTGTAGTAGTAGAGTCGACAGTTTCATTTTGAGCGGTTAAATTGTATACAAGATGGTCGCTTGCAATGAATTATGTAAATCTCCGATTGCCGTCAATAATCACAGAGAGAAATAAAATCGCATTTATATGTTTTAAGCACTGTAGCATACGCACGAACTCCTCTGGGGGGGGGGGGGGGTTAAATGTGCCTTGTGTCTTTTCAAACCAAAAAGGGGCGGGGGAGAGTAGGGGGGAATCACCACCAACCTTGCTGGGAAAGTACAGACGTGAATAAACCTGGCTGCACATTGTTGAATGAATTCATTTTGAAAAGTCTCGTCACGTGATCAGCATTTAAAAAAAAATAAATATTCAAATATTCTCAACGGGGGAAAGGGGTATTGCAGAGAGAGTATGGAGGGGTTCTTCAACCTTTGTATGGCGTACCCCTCCTTCACATTTGCATATTTAAGACCCTCTTTTTTAGTCACCACCCCCCCTACCCCTACCCCCTCTTCAAACCCAACTCTTCATTTGTTGTTTCCCTTTACACATTCATAAACTGCTCAAGACATTCACTGTGGGGAGGGGGGGGGAGAGGTGGAGGAATAGGTTGTTTGGAAATGAATGGAGTGAATTGACAAGTTCTTACAGTAAAAATGACTCTCAGAGGGTTACAAAAAAAACAACGAAGAACGCCTCGTAATAAGCTTTTGCCCAATCCATTAAGGCTCAGCATTCTTCAAAAAATAAACGAAAAGGAACTGTTACTGTCCTTCAGTATATACAGATCCAGTGTTGGAGAAAGATTTTTTTATTTTGGTTTACCAGAGACTGACAAGTGTCATTAACCAATCGTTAAGTTATATTTTTTACCCCGCAATGTAGTGTACTAATACTGTTACCAGTAGATCCATTCCTAAATATACTTACAGTCGAGTGAATGAATGAATGCATTCATTGGCTGCGTATTTAGTGCACTTTCATTTACCAGTATAGAATTAATCTGTATTTAGTTAGCTTGCATTAAGATGTATTTAGTTAGCTTGTATTAAGTTGTATTTAGTTAGCTTGTATTAAGTTGTATTTAGTTAGCTTATATTAACTTGTATTTAGTTAGCTTGTAATAATTTGTAAGTTAGTTAGCTAGTGTTAACATTTATTTATCTCGCTTGTATTAATTTGTATATAGTTTTATTTATATTTGTTTTATTTTTAATAAACTTGGACTTTATTTGTATTGACATGAATTTTGTAAACATTAATTTAGTTTAATTGTACTGATTTTTTTTTTCTTATGTGTTCATTTTACTTGAGCTAGTTGGATAGGCCGGATAGGGTATTTAAAATACTTTGTGTTTGGAACTTAGACATGCAACTCTGTACACCCCCTACCCCTCCCCCCCCCATTACCCTGCGCGGTTTATGAAATGAAAGATGTATTGTTTGAGGTGGGTGGATGGTAGTGTGATAAAACGGTCGACTGTCGATCTGAGGGTTCCGGGTTCGATCACCGGTGAGAATCAACGTAATTTTTTAAGGTCACGTTATCCCGTAGTGCCTCTAAGGCGATTGCACCATCGGCTGTGATGTGGGATGAAAACATGTCCCTATGACAATCGCCTCGTAGTGGTGTATAGGATCTAAGAGATACAAATCTCATCCTGGCTTGGACTTCACAGAAATGTTTCAAACGTAAGATGTTTTCAACAGCGTTTCATTGTAGTATCGATGTGTATCATGCCACACACGTGACTAACACGTGACAGTAATACGTGGCAGTAACGTGATAAAAAGTGTCATAGAGTGAAGTGCAGTTCTGATTGGTAGACAGTCAGACTAGCTTGATGAAGGAAACGGGTTCAAACTCTTCAAACGTTTTGCTACCAAAACTCCATTATTTGATAAAGTTTATTTTTGATAAAACGTGCATTGGATTTCATATATCACACAATTGAAATAAATTTATCATTACAGTGATAATAAATGTAATGGAATATAACATTAAAGTTAATACAGCAAGTTTGCATTAAAATTTAAAAAAAAAATATGTATGATAAGACTTTTTAAGACCTATGGAAATAAATTAGATTTGAAAAATAAATAAATGCGAATTCAATTTGATGTAGTAATAAATATTACATTAATTGTGAATTACAAATAAATGTAACATTTTTCAAATGGACATATATGAGAGTCGAGATTAGGAATAGAAACAGATGTAAGATTTGATTCGAATTGGAAATAATTGTAAGATTAGATTCGAATTGGAAATAATTTTATGATTAGATTCGAATTGGAAATAATTGTAAGATAAGATTCGAATTGGAAATAATTGTATGATTAGATTCGAATTGGAAATAATTGTAAGATAAGATTCGAATTGGAAATAATTGTAAGATTTGATTCGAATTGGAAATAATTGTAAGATTTGATTCGAATTGGAAATAGTTGTAAGATTTGATTCGAATTGGAAATAATTGTAAGATTTGATTCGAATTGGAAATAATTGTAAGATTTGATTCGAATTGGAAATAATTTTAAGATTTGATTCGAATTGGAAATAATTGTAAGATTAGATTCGAAAGAGAAATAAACTTAAGAATACTTTTGGACTCGAAATTAACGTCACATTGGACGAAATGTTGGTCTAGCCCAACATTGTATTCTAAATTTATAAATTTTTAGAAACTGTAACAGTAAACTGGTCTTTGCCCCGATAGTCATCATTGCTAAATGCACCCACTTGTTACCACCACATTCTCAACCCCATCACGTGGAACTAAACGTGGGGATCGGCTGATGCAGGCGTGGATCTGTGATGATTACCTGGCCATTCAGCGGGATTGCATTTCTCTCGACATTTAAATAGAATACTACAGCGATGAATAAACTTAGATAAACCTTAACCTACATACATGTTCTTTTGACGTAAGCTTTTGTAGTTGAAGGATTAGATGTGTTATTAGAACTACTGGGGTGGAAAATAAAAAAAAAAACCAAGTTATGATAGTCGGGGGTTTTCATTTCAGTTGAACAAACTGGCCATTTTTTTTTTTGGTTGTTCTTATGCTATTTATAGATATTGAACAAGGTGATCTCGAGATTATTCCATCGAGGAATACAGAAAATCATTTCAAGCAATTTATATAACTAAAGTTCAAGTCAATTTGACCATGTTATAATGTCGCTTCATTTATCTATGAACTCATTAAACAAGAAGGAAAATAAATAAGACTTTCAATATCCAAACCTAAGGCGATGGAAGGGTATAAAAAAAAATCTGGATAGGGCGGGGTTTCTTAAACTAACACCAGTTAAAATGATGTATTCTATCCAAGTAATGACCATTGACACCTCTGGGATCCAGCAACCAGTGCTTTTTTTTTCTCGCGGAACACACCGGAACAGCGTTCCGGCACTTTTATTCCGTAGACTTTTGTTTACTGCACTATTTTCTGTTATATTTTTTATGACAAGACGGCGTTGCGGTACATTATTTTTATTTTTTTTTAGAAAAATAGCACTTCCAGCAACACAATTGTGTCATTCGGCAACAAGTTATGGGGCCATACATGTTTGCTCGGGGGAGGGGGATGAGATTCAATGATGGTGACCAGGGCCGTTTTGTAGGTGCCCTAGGCAAAGGTGCATGTGGGTTATTCAGGGCCGTTTGGTAGGTGCCCTAGGCAAAGTTGCATGTGGGTTATTCAGGGCCGCATATTTTAAAACTGGGGTTGCCCTCTTAACCCTCAACTCTGTTTTAGCCAGGAGATCTCTGACAGAGGCTTAGATTGTCCTTGTTTGTGCTGGGCGTGATTGTAAACAAAAAGAGGTGTAAATTGGTGGGTCCAAGAAAGGTTAAATTGGTGGGTACACACAGAGGTGTAAATTGGTGGGTCCACACAGATGTGTAAATTGGTGGGTACACACAGATGTGTAAATTGGTGGGTCCACACAGATGTGTAAATTGGTGGGTCCACACAGATGTGTAAATTGGTGGGTCCACACAGATGTGTAAATTGGTGGGTCCACACAGATGTGTAAATTGGTGGGTCCACACAGATGTGTAAATTGGTGGGTCCACAGAGAGGTGTAAATTGGTGGGTCCAAGAAAGGTTAAATTGGTGGGTACACACAGAGGTGTAAATTGGTGGGTCCACAGAGAGGTGTAAATTGGTGGGTACACACAGAGGTGTAAATTGGTGGGTCCACAGAGAGGTGTAAATTGGTGGGTCCAAGAAAGGTTAAATTGGTGGGTACACACAGAGGTGTAAAATTGGTGGGTCCACACAGAGGTGTAAATTGGTGGATCCAAGAAAGGTTAAATTGGTGGGTACACAGAGAGGTGTAAATTGGTGGGTCAGATTATCCTTGTTTGTGTTGGGCGTGCTTGTAAACAAAAAGAAAGCTGTACGGAAGCCATCTTGTGGGAGTGCCATAATGCAGCCGCCTAGTTCGCCTGGCGGTCAATATACACACTGACTTTTGAATGTGTGTAGGGAAAGACGTAATAGCCTGATAATAACTACATATCGACCTGTTATCCGCCATGTTTATTATTTTTTTTTGCCTGCATATCGACGTCACTAAGTGTGAAGCTTCCACGACATTTGACCCCCCCCCCCACCCCGTTATGATAGATAATGTCTCTATTTGTTTCACCCACTAACCCAGTGTATGTGACCGTATGTTTGTTTAATGAGATAAAGGTGGGATTCCATTCGTAGACAAACGATTATCTTATTGTTCAATTACAGTAAAGGTGACATATCTAGGGACATATATAGGTGGGTGGCCACTGATAACACACACACACACACAGTCACACACACACACACATACACAGTCAATGGATTTAAGTCATACAGCTCTGTTCTTCAGGTGAACACAGAAAAATTGGAACTTTTGTAAAACCCAAATAGAAATAGAAGATTTCAAAAACAAAACGAAAAATTGACAGCATTTTAATATGATGGTCTGGTGACAGTTGAATCTGATGGTCTGGTGACAGTTGAATCTGATGGTCTGGTGACAGTTGAATCTGATGGTCTGGTGACAGTTGAATCTGATGGTCTGGTGACAGTTGAATCTGATGGTCTGGTGACAGTTGAATCTGATGGTCTGGTGACAGTTGAATCTGATGGTCAGGTGACAGCTGAATCTGATGGTTTAGTGACAGCTGAATCTGATGGTTTGGTGACAGTTGAAAATGATGGTTTAGTGACAGCTGAATCTGATGGTTTGGTGACAGCTGAAAATGATGATCGGGTGACAGTTGAATCTAATTGTCTGGTGACAGTTGAATCTAATGGTCTATGTAATTGCCATATCTTGAATATATCATTTGATTCAAGCTCTGCTATCCATTTTGTTTGCATTAACGTCAGAGGAGCAAATGAATTATGTTACATTTCTCTACCTGGAGATGGAACAATAAAGTTATATGGGTGTGAGGGGAAGGGGGGGGGGAGAGAAGGGTTGCCAAATTACATAGATGACACTCGACAGGCTTGGATAAATCTCCAACAAGAAAATGGGATTCACAAATGGAACCTCGCTGTCCGAATTAAGTTAATGTGTTGTAAGCTTGACCTGCCAGTTAAGATTTAGGATCAATATTTGAAAAATACGCCCCATGATTACGTATGGATTCTTCCAATGGGAAATTGAGGTTTTCAATCGATCGCTATAACCTCTTTGTTAGGATATCACGAATTTCGTTTCAATTCATTCAGTTGCATTAGTTCAATTTCTCTCAATGCCTGATTTGTTTCCATTTTTATTGGTGTTTTTTCAAAAAGTTCCAGTTTTTAATATGTCACTTTGTATAATGTTGACATTGAAGAATATTAATTTAGGCAGCGTACTTTACAGGTGAATGCCACACCTTGATGATTCAGCTTTTCCTCATGAGGTAGGGGGGACGGAGAAAGAGAGAGAGAGAGGGAGGGAGGGGTCAACCTCACACTGGGTCACGCTCTGGAATGGTGGGCCCTGGGACATGTTTCAGAGAAAGGGGGAAAAAAATAAACTGAATGAATTATCTAGGTCATAGTGTTAGAAGAGCACCAGGCGTACATGGGTAGGGGATGGTGGGGTCTCCTTGCCCGGTGTTGTGACGTCACTGTTTATATCTGTAACAAGTTGAGAGGGTGCATTTGGGGGGGAAGGACAGGACCGGGGTGGGGGATACTACAGCGTGGCGGAAATGAGATATTGACACCATTCTAACGTCACCAGTCTAATGCGACATATACCGGATATCTGTCAACTAAGTATCTAAGTAGAAAGGCCAGCAGTTTAGGACTTTGAAATGTTCGACCTGGAGAAATTATTTGTTCAAAATGGATATTTAAAAATATAAAACCAACCAAAAAAAATTGAAAGAAAAAATAAAAATAATTATGTGTTTACTGTAGTAGTCTAAAAAAAACCGTATTGTATAAAACTTCACAAAAGTAATATCACTTTCACTGACTAAATTCCTAACGGGAAAACCCGATTGTTCAAATTAGTTTCAAAACGGCAGATATGCTGCAGTTGAACTACAACAACAACGGTTGATATGCAATTAAACTAACCCACTACTCCCCCTTTCCACCTTTCTTAAACCCGTACAAATAAAAAACTTAAATCAACATTTTTTTTGTATCAATTCAGACTTAGAGATCTTAGTTTGAATCAATTGAGGCCATGTTGGGCTTGGACAACATTATCAGTTGGCGCATGTCATAAGAGAACACTGTTGTTTTTTTTTATAAATAGCATATATAAAACTGTACGAAAATGCAATCACAGTGTCATATTGCCCTTGAAACATGCTTTCTCTAGTCTCTGTCACTCCGTTATGTATCCTTCTCTCTCCTTTAACAAATAGTACCTTTGGAGCCACAACCTTGGAGCCAAAACTTTGGAGTTACAACTTTTAAACCACGACTCTTAAGCAATGGCGTGCCTATGTATATAGTCGTGCCGTTCTTACCTGTTTATGAGAGTCCCAGACTAAGGAAAATTGAGGGGGACCCTATTTAGGAAATATTTGGAAGCCCTAAGCAAAGTAATATTTAGGGGCTCTATGCAAGGAACATTTAGGAGCCCTATTCAAAGGAACATTTAGAGGTTCTACTATGCAGGGAACATTTGGAAGCACTAGGCCAAGGAACATTTAGAGGCTCTATGCAAGGAACATTTGGGAGCACTAGGAAAAGGAACATGTTTGTACCCTAGACTGGAATAACCATGACCATTTGATTCCTATGGACATCAGCACAAGTCTGAGATGTGTGTTCCCGGCAATTATTCACAAAAGGAAATAATCTGAGGGGTTGTGCCCGGGATAATTTTGTTGCCTATATGTTGAATAGCCCCAATTGTTCACGTGATGAAATTTAGGAAGGCTGAAATTTTCCCGTTAATTCACCCACCAATTTACACCTCCCTGTGTACCCTATTAAGTTACACCTCTCTGTGTACCCACCAATTTACACCTCTCTGTGTACCCACCAATTTACACTTCTCTGTGTACCCACCAATTTACACTTCTCTGTGTACCCACCAATTTACACCTCTCTGTGTACCCACCAATTTACACCTCTCTGTGTACCCACCAATTTACACCTCTCTGTGTACCCACCAATTAAACCTTTCTGTGTACCCACAAATTTACACTTCTCTGTGTACCCACCAATTAAAACCTTTCTGTGGACCCACCAATTTACACCTTATTTGGACCCACCGATTTACACCTTCTTTGGACCCACCATATTGCGGATCTTGCTGTATTAAAAATACTTGCATGAAAACCTCTAAATTAATCATGTATAATTGCTTGAAAAAACATATCAATTCATTATTTACCAGATTGAGTCGCGTTCTTATTTTTATTTCTACACAAATCTGCTTTGGTCCAAATGTAGAGACCCAATTATCTAATCTATTCCTAGAAAAACTTCTTATCTATTCTTCTCCACCCCACTGACTGGTCTAACGGACAAATTCTAACGTGCGACACTTCACACTGTATCGTCAACCTCTATATAACAAGGCGACAGTTAACGTCATGTAAGATTGAATCTATATACGTCTGGTGTCTAGTCTACTCTTTATTCTTTATAATAATAGATTTCCTTGTTGAACTTTGAAACGAACAATTTCACCAATCTATTCATTGACATGTGCACGTAAAATTTACTAATAGTTTCACTTCTGGTTACATTTTATCATGGTATTTCTAGGTAATTAAAAAAAATGTCCCAGTTTCTTAGAATCACACTTTTTTCCTCGGAAAGTGATAAATATTTATCGTGACAAAGTTTCGTTCAGTTATCAATAAGCGTTTTGTCTGAGATAACTTAAAGGCATATCGTATGATATGATCAACCGGTGCATTTTAAATGAAAGACATTATTCAGAGAGTGACCAGGAAGTTGTTTAAAAAGCTGTTAAGTCCCAATTTTCTCAAGAGTGCAACTTTTCAGTTTGCAAATGTACCCCACTTCCCCCGCCTCAATATTACCTGTACGTGTCATCCACATTACTGGACTTATAGCTACGTCAGATGACCTTGGTCCTGGCCAATGCTATAGGTGGACGATAAAGAGACATCATTACAGATCTACGACCGAAATCTGGCATCGATGGTGCATCGATCAACACGGATACCCAAACCATGATCTGGCATTCAATAACAAAAAATTGGGGGTATCGGATGTTAATCTTGGAGCGACGGATTGTAATATTTGGGCGACGAGTGTTAATTTTGGGGCGACGTGTGGTAATAATGGGGCGACGGATGGCCAAGTAGTGTAGAGCGCTTGATTGTCGACCTGAGAGTCAGGCCCGTAGCCAGGATTATTGGAATGGGGGGGGGGTGTCGAAGAAATTACCGTCGGGCACTGGGGCGGATCTAGACAACTTTGACGTGGGGGGGGCTGGGGCCAAAACTTTGACCGCGGGGGGGGGGCAAAATTGTTTTCATTGTTGAAAATTGGTCTTAGAACAAAAAATGTTTCGATAATTTAATGATGTATTACACAGCCCAACAAAAACTGTTTTTTTTCGAATTGCCAAGAATGTTTGAATGAATTTATAGCAATTCATGGGTGCTGATTTCAAAACTGCCACTGCTTTTGCTGAATTCGCTCTAGTTTCTGAGATATTGGACATCCTTGAAAATATGTTTATACCCTTTGTGTAAAACAAATGCTATAAGTTTGGTTTCTTTTGTTTAATTTAACTATATCAAGTTATAACTTGGTTAATTTTTTTTCTCTTTTATGCTGCTTTCTAAAGACATCATGAGTTCATCACGAAGATGCTGCAAAAATAATCCGAATGTATTCTGTTAAATCTGTGGAGAATACATGATTGAAAAGCAAAGAAGAAATATAACCGACTTTTGCAGCAGGCATATTTGGCTTATTTCGGTGTGAAGCTGGGAGACCAAGACAAGTCTTGGGCTCCCCATAAGGCCTGCAAAAACTGTGTGGAGAGCCTACGGCAGTGGACAAATGGTGAGAAGAAAAGTCTAAGTTTCGGTGTACCAATGGTATGGTTAGAGCCGAAAGACCATTTTGGTGATTGTTATTTTTGTATTGTGAATGTTTAAGGCTTCAATCGCCACAAGAAATCCAAGTGGGATTATCCTGATCTTGAATCTGCAAGGAGACCAATTCCACATAGCAGTGAAGTTCCTATACCAGTGTTTACTGGATTATTAGAGCTTTCACCATCAGACTCCGACGAGGGGCAAGATCTGGAGTTTTTGGCAGGTGAAAACAGTGGAAGCGATTATGAAGGAAGTTCTTCAACACCTCAACCATTCAGCCAAGAAGAACTCAATGACCTAATACGAGACCGAAATCTGTCCAAGCAAGCATCAGAGCTTTTAGCGTCCAGGCTCAATGAAAGAAATTTTCTCAAACCAGAAGTTAAAATAACATTTTATCGGAAAAGAGAAGAGTTTTTTCTTCCATATTTCAGCCAAGAGGAAGATCTTGTTTACTGTAACGACATCCCTGGACTTCTTCTCCAAATGGGACTACAAGACTACCATTCCGAAGACTGGCGTCTTTTTATAGACAGTTCCATCAGAAGCTTGAAATGTGTTCTGTTACACACTGGTAACCGTTATGCATCTCTTCCTATAGCTCTCTCAACAACACTTAAAGAAGAGTATGAGAATATCAAAACAGTATTGCAGAAAGTCCGTTATTATGAGCATCAGTGGTCAATTTGTGTTGATCTAAAAATGGTAAACTTCTTGATTGGACAGCAGTCAGGATACACAAAATACCTATGCTTCATGTGCCTTTGTGATAGTAGGGCAAGGCAAGATCATTGGACAAGAGTGACATGGCCTGCAAGGGAAACCTTGACTGTAGGTAAAGAAAATATCACCAACAATCCACTGGTTGACAAAAATAAGATCATTCTCGGACCGCTTCATATCAAATTAGGTTTAATGAAACAATTTGTTAAAGCTTTGGACAAATCTGGCAATTGCTTCAAGTATATTTGCAGATCATTTCCCGGATTGAACCTGGAGATGCCGAAAGCTGGGATTTTTTACGGTCCTCAGATTCGGAAACTCATCAACGATCGAAATGTTCCTAATTTCATGGATCACCTTGAAGCTTCTTCATGGAACAGTTTTGTTTCAGTTGTCAGGAACTTCTTAGGTAATAACAGAGCAGAGAATTACGAAGAAATGGTACAAGATATGCTAGCTAACTTCAGAAACATTGGAACAAATATGAGCATCAAGGTACATTACCTGCACTGTCATTTAGACAAATTTCCAGGAAACCTTGGGGACTTCAGTGAGGAACAAGGCGAGAGGTTCCATCAGGATATGAGGGTGATGGAGGAGGGATATCAAGGAAGATGGGACATACATAAGATGGCTGACTACTGTTGGAGCCTCCAGCGCAACTGCACCAACGACACATACAAAAGGAAGTCGAGCAAACAGCGATTTTCTAATGCATTACCATAGACAATTAACATATAAATTAATTAATTTATTAATTAGACATAATTAATTTTTCAAATTGAAATTTTTTCTTCTATAACACTATTAAACATATTTTGAACAAATTTCTGCATGACTATTAACAGTTTCACTACTATTTGCTTGTATATTATTTTACTTCATGCAATTTCTGACAAATTCCAAACACGGTGCATACATTATTTAATTAATTTTAATTATCTCGTAAAATAGAGCCAATCTAGAAAAAGCACTTACATATTCTAAATCAGCATAGTTGACTTTGTATAAAATGATTCAAATATCACTGGCAATGAATTCACTGTTTACCAGTGTTATCTAAACTTGCGATAACGGGGGGGGGGCATGCCCCTCCCCCTTAATCCGCTCCTGGTGAGGTAGAAGAAATGTTCGGGGGGGAGGCGAAGATGGAGGCGCGAAGCGCCGAAAGCTTGCGAACGGAGAGGAGGGGTTTGGGGAGGTGAACTCAGTTCCATATCTGGAATGGTGCATTTTAGTACCGATTGTTTAACTATTAATTAGAAATATATAATTTTAACTACGTTTCATGGCATATTGCAGTTTTGTTAAAATAATTTAAATAGTAAAGAGTTTTAATGATGAACATTTATTAAGACTGAGCGATTTCTGATTCCAGTTATAAATATATTGACCATTTGTTCTGCTACACAATTGTTACATAATAGATACCTGATTTATATTATTACACTGTTGGTTTAAGGTACAACCCGGGAAGAACGACAAAATTCATTATTATAGCTTAGCTATTTGTGTGATATTTGTTATAAAATATTGTAAACAAAGAACAGATCTATCAACAACAAATTGACCAGTCGCAATTATTCAATTTAAAATAAAATTAATTCTGCTAAAAAGTAAATTTGCAAATTAAATAACATCTTTCAGAAATCACGGAGTTTGTACTTTATTATTTTATTACACATATTTATTAAATGAATTCAGAAGTCAATGTTATTTTATTAACTTATTTAAGTTGCTAGTTGTCCTCAGAAGATATCAATATATAAAAACTATTATAAGGTTGCGAACAGGCCCACCGACAGAAATTTTGGGCCCCTGCGCAGGGGTGACACGGGCCCCCGTGCTGATATTAATATTTTAAAAAGTTGATTGGGCAGCTCAGTCCGGGTCCCTAAAACTCGCCGGGCCCCTGGGCATTGGTTCCCCCCTGCCCCCACCCCACACTCGTCTGCACTGGTTACGAACTTATATTATAATACGTTTCAAATTTGCAAACGTCGTGGTTTAGCACTGAATTTACCTAAAAATGCTTCAGCATTCAGATTGTCTGTTAAATCTTTTTCCAATGCAAGCAGGCAAAGATTGCTTAGACGCTTTTGTAACATTTATCTGCAATATGGGGTGAGCATTCTTGTGAGGGTTGAGAAACTGTTCTCACACACGGCTGTTGAAGCCCCAAATGCCAATGCTGCCCAAAATACCCAGAAGTGAACTTCAATAAGATTCAGTCTTTTATGCCCAAAAATTAGATAAGCTATATATGTAAGTAAAATAGCCTGAATGATTGCCAAAATATAAACTTTTAAGTTTTTATTATTATTGATTTATTGAACTCAATGATTGGTGTTTTATAGCCGTTATTATTAAAATTTTGTCAAAAAGCTCAAATCATGCCCCCCCCAGGCCCAGTCTGGCTACGGGCCTGCTGAGAGTTCCGGGTTCGATCCTCTGTGAGAACCAGTAAAATTTTTGCAGACCCTGGGGAAAGCTGTGTGAAAGTCTGCTAAGACCACCCACCTAAAGGAATTAAAAGTGGCTGAGTGTTGTGCCTTTATAACCTGGTTACAACGATCTGCCCCGATGGCTCTTAATAGCTAGGGGGACTTTACTTAAAGAATAAATTGTTTTGTTCTGACAATGTATTCCCTAGATAAAACGGCTTTTTTTGTTTAAGTAATCCCCACGTTAAGAATACTCCTTTGTTAAAACGACAATGAAATATAGTTGCCACATTTTTTTTGACAGACCTGTGTCACCAATCTTGTTTTAAGACATCCTTGAGTTCAATACATCTTACAGATCAATCAATGATCCATTGAGTGTATACACTTATAAAAAACGTGAAGCGAAGAAAAGAAACGAATGTACCTATTTTAAATTCCAATTATTATCTTGTATAGGACGACTTGTTGTATGCCTGAAAGTAATTATATATTTTACCTTTACAGGTCACTGGCGGGTGTTTGACTCGGACTCACCCAGCGTCCACTATGACAACTCTCATTTGATTGTACCCCGAGGACTCAAGGATACGGACAGAAGAATACGTAAGTGGAATATATGTATATATATTGTGTGTGTGTGTGTGTATATATATATATATATATATATATATATATATATATATATATTTGTAAGAGTGTGAACGTGTTTGGATGTATATGTGTTTGCTAAAACATGAATCACATCTCCGTCATATGATCATCTAATTTATATGGACATCATTGTAAACTATGGATGTCATCACAAGATTCCTTTTACACCCCCTGCCTTTATGCCTTCTCACGTCATTACGCCCTCTCCTGCCATTACATTTACTCCTTTCTCCTTCCATTACATTTACTCCCTTCTCCTGCCATTACATTTACTCCCTTCTCCTGCCATTACATTTACTCCCTTTTCCTGCCTTGTGACTTGCATAACTGGGAAGAGTTGTTGAACCACGCCTTTCAGGCTAATAATCTCAGCCCCCGTCAAGTCATCAGGTCTTTCTTCATGTTCAAAGACACAGTATAATAAATACTTTGACATTTATAGAAACTAAATGGGTCATATGTTTATAGACCCACTATAACTAATACTTTGACATATAAGGGTACTTAATGAGTCATGTATATTTCTATTGTTTCAGCAATGTCAAATGCCAACTTATCCTCATCACAAGTTATAATGCCTGTAAGTAAATTGTTTAATTGGGTAACACCGTCCCTTTCCTTGCCTCTGTATTGACTTGAAATCATATAAATATTTGTGCAAGGGAAAACAATCCGAAATCAAGCTATATACATATATAAGTCAATACATTAGTCAGTAAATTAGTCAGTACAATTTAAAGATACAATATGTTGCAGGAATACAAAAATATATATATATATTTAAATGAAATTATTTCACATTTTGGCCTTTGGGTTTCATGTTTGAAAACCGAAGAAACTATTCAGAACTGTACATTTAAAAAAAAAAAACATTTATTGAATCGAGACGCCAGTAGGACGCCATTTTGAATTGTTGATTTCCACTTTCGATATAACGCAGACGCGAGACCGCTATTATTTATATAAATGTTTTGTTTATTTAAAAAAAAACGGTTTCAAGAAACGGTAAATAATTATTTTATTTTGACCCATATATTTGTCTCAATAAACGAAATTCCATGAATCAGTTTTTAGACGAAATTCCATGAATCAGTTTTTGGACGAAATTCAATTAATAATTATTTGGACGTGATAATTAACCTAGATCTCATTCCTGCATCCAATTGAATTTTAAATATCATTTTAATAACTTCATATTCTATTGATTATAACCCTAGCAGGTTGCTCCTGTTCATCCCGACGGACCTGCTCTGGACCCTGCAGTAACGGCCAAACCAACACCAGCACCGTTGATCGTCAAAGCAGAGGTGACCGTACGCCCTGCTGCACAGAGCCCCGAGGAAGCCCGCGTGACCAACCTGAAGCAGTGGTGCAAGCAGCAGCACCCGCACAAGGTCCCTTACGACCAGGTGTCCAAGTCTAAGCTGGCCTCTATCATCGTGGACGAGAGGCACAAGCTGCTCTTCTGTCAGATACCGGGCGTGGCGCTGAACGACTGGAGAAAGATCATCCTCATTCTGAACGGCGCCGTCAACGCCTCGTCCACGGGATCCATCTCCGGGGGGGACGTCTTCGGCAAATACGCCAAGAGCGTGAAGAGGCTGTCGGAATACGACGACAAGAAGCGGGCGGAGATGTTGCAAAACTATTACAAAGTCGTCTTCGTCAGAGATCCCCTGGAGAGGCTGGTGAATGCCTACAAAGTGAAGCTGAACGCGAAGGCTTCCAAATACTTCCACAAGGCCTTCGGGTCACCGATCATCAGGAAATACCGCAAGAACGCCAAGGATAAGGACATCAAGGACGGCAGCAGCGTCACCTTCGCCGAGTTCACAAAGTACATCCTGGACAACGAGCGGGAGGGCGTGATCAACCTCAATGAGCACTGGCAGCAGTACTACAAACAGTGCCACCCCTGCCTGGTGGACTACGACTTCGTAGGAACGTACGAGGCCGTGGAGAAGGACACCGCCACCGTGCTGGATAAAGTCAGCGCCAAGAACATGCTGAAGCCCCCATTCGTGTGGGACAGTAAACCCGCCACGCAGAAAGAGCTCAACAGTGTATATAGTCAAGTGAGCCCACAAGACTTGAACAGTTTGTACAAAATATATTCAGCGGATTATACGCTGTTTGGTTATGAGTGTCCGGAATATTTACATACGTTACTTCAGAAAGGGAACGTGTTTCATGATTATTGATGATAATTCAGAAAAGGAACATGTCCTTCAATGTATTACTCTTTTGTTCCGTAGAGGAACGTGTATTACAATTATGAGCGTAATTTCTGAATGGGTCTAAACCTTCTCAGCTACTGACATCATAAAGATAATGAACACGATATACTGTTTCTATCGCTGCTACAGAAAGACAGCGTATTAAAAAAATAAGTGAGGCTATTTCTGAAAAGTTACATGTTCCTAAAAGAGTGAGACAGATAAGAACTAGGAATTTATAATAAATTATTGCCCTTAAGATTTTTTTTTTTTTTATATAATAGATATTTATTTTTGTACAGGTATTGATGTGAAATATCTCTGAGATGTGCATCCATTGGATGCCACTTTTTAATGAACTATATATTTTGTAGACTTTTTGTATGGGTTTTTTACAGTTGGGTAATTAAATGCAAACAGTATAATATAACATAACACACATTGTAAACTAGACTAGACATCTTTATCTTTACATTCTGAGCAATTTTAATATACATTCATTATTTTTTTTTAAATTGTGGGTTTATATATTGTTTTATTATTTTATAGTATGTTTGTCTGATGAAGACAATTTGCCCATAAAACAACAAACAAGTTCAGTATTTTCGGTTAACACCCTAAATTTAAGGGAATGTACAGCTTCTATTTATTGCTCTCCCACACCAGCTTTATCTCAGGAAATATCTTTTGAAGCATAACGCCTACTCTCGAACACTATGTTTAGAGATGTATTGTGGGAACGTTTTTGATGACGAAGTAGCTGCCACTTAAATCTCAAAGTTGTTTTGTTAGAAAGAAATGATTAGAGAGTAATTTGCCGGAATGAATTCAGTTAAATTTCAATAGCCAACATAAGTGGTAGCACTTTACAGGGACGGTTTTAAGAAAACAAAATGCATACTTCATGTTTTTTAAAGTATATGCCTAAATATTTATTGCTGAGTTTTAGTAAAAAAAACATTACTTGCGCATTTTTTAAATACTTTTGTGTCAAAGAATATTTATTTAAAAATGCTACCTGGGTATTAAAATTTAAAAAAAGAAGAAGAAAAAAATGTAAGTGTAGTTAAAGTTTTGGTTTATGCCATGAACAAGTACTAGTAATAGAAAGTGTATGGTGCAAAGTCCGTCTCCTGAATGTACCATACACGTAAAGTGACCTAAACATGCCGTTTAGACTTTATTAGCATGGTTCTTTCATTTGTTATGGGGACCTTGATCACAACAATAGTTCATACAGATCAAACACGTTCTTATTTGGGTCAATATTTGGGTGTATGTTTTTGTGTATATTGGTGAAATTTAAGTTCTAGAGGGATTGAGTATATACATAGTACCTGTATGATATACATAGCACCTGTATGATATACATAACACCTGTATGATATACATAGCACCTGTATGATGTGCTTCGAATCTGATGAATTTTACTTCACGCGTCTCATCCCTTTCAGTGAAAAATTAAAAGAGTGGGGGGGGGGGGGGAAATAAGTATATACTATGGATAACTGTGTCAACAAGTTCACACACCTTAAAGACTTCAAGTCTGTAAATACATACGTTACAAAGTAATGTGGGCACTATTAGTACATAAGTTACAAAATGACATGGGCACTATTAGTACATAAGTTACAAATTGACATGGGCACTATAATACATAAGTTACAAAATGACATGGGCACAAATGTTTGGAGCTCAAACACATAAATTCCATTCTTTTTTTATGAATTGTCCATTTTTAAAAAAAATATATCTTCAATTGCTACTATTTATTTTGTGAAACATTTAGTATGTAACTGCAATATTGCATTTGAATGAGAATTATTTCCTTTTTTATTTAATTCTTTTATTGTATAGTTTATAAATAACCCTAAAGTAGTTATAGTTGTTGCTACTTGAGTTGTTGTTCAATCGCAATTATTTTTATAATTGGATAATGTTTATACATTACTTTGTTCTTTATTTACAGATACGTGTATATAGTGGGTAAAGAAATCTTGGTTAATTTTTTTGTAACATTACTCTCTAGATCAATTCATGTTTTATGTCAATAAGCTGGGGAAGGTGTTGTAAAGTTCATACTAAAGATCATGTATTCATTCCCTGCGGTAGTCCGTACATCTGGTGTCATCACTCATTAGGTTGATCAACACCTGTCCCTGCATTTCTGGTTCATTTATATAGTTGTACAGTGTTGTATAATGTTGTATAATGTTGTATATTGTTGTGTAATTTTGTATAATGTTGTATATTGTTGTATAATGTTGTATAATGTGTTTAATGTTGTGTAATGTTGTATATTGTTGTATAATGTTGTATATTGTTGTATAATGTTGTTGTATAATGTAGTATAATGCTGTACTAAATAAGAAACGTCTGTTCGGAAAAAAAAACTTTTGTAAATAATAAACAGCACAGTGAGGAATAATTGAGACTGCATAGCTGTGTGTGAGACTGTGTGTCTATGGATGAAAGGCAACTTTAATCTAGTTCATATATGAACAAACACCGGCCCGCCCGCTGGCCATGTGCGGCCGTGGTACTGTTTGACTTGACCCGCTCTCAATACCCCACCGCTGACTCACTTTCAGCGAGGATTACATTTTATTTATATTATTTCAATCAATAACTCCATGCATCTCTTGTTTGTGCGGCCCTTCTTATAAAATTTAAGAACCTGTTTTACCCGCGGTTAAAAAAAGTTCTCCAACCCCTGATCCAGTAAATTGAGTTATTTAAATCTCTCCCCCCCCCCCAATCATCCCACTTTACATTAATTAAAACTTGGTATCCGAAGATTCATTTAAATTGTTTTATTTATAAACATTTCATCTGTTATCCACCATTTATAATTTTTGCCATGTCTCTAATAAACAAAAACATAAATTTGTAACTAGTCTATAGATGATATTCGTTTATCTAATGTATAGTTATACAAATATCTCTATTTTTACTGTACTGATCTCCCAAGTTTTGTAGGTGCAACTATTCACTGCTGAAATATATATATATATATATATATATATGTATATATATTTGTATATATACATACAGAATGCTTTGGAGAATTTCAATACCTGACTAAACATGGATTAATCAATACGTTATTGCTAATTAATTGTTAACACTATGTTAATCAACTCAAGTTGTTTGTATACAGGCATTAGATTGACACTCCCATTGTATAAAACGGGAGAAATTATGTTCAGTGCCAATCACTAACAGTAACACATCTACTTCCACTATTTCCCTTTATTTATTAACGCTATTATTACATTCTGTGCTCTTTTGGATCTCAAAATATAACATTCTTTGATCATCATGTGATGTTCAAATGCTGCCCTCCCCTAAGAAAGAATAATTTTTTTTATCAATATTTAAAGAAATTTAACATTTTTTTAAAATGTCAAATCACAACGCTTTTAAAAATTTTAAAAACATGCAATTTTTTTATTTTTTTATTTTTTAAAGTTTGATATATCATTCAATTTCTTCCCACCCATTTTATTATTATTATTATTTTTATTATTTTAACAAAATGTATGTTTTATCCAGTTTATGTTTCATTGTAATTGCAAGTTGTTTCTAATATGTATTTGACAATGTATAAATTAACATGTGGTTAAATCAAATAATATAATGAGGTGGAAATGTTCCGGTGTTTATGAAAAATGAAATATTTTTATATAAAAAAAAATACAACGTTGTTTGTTCTATTTTACTTTGATGGAAGCTTGGTGAATGTTTTGTTTTTGTGCCGGTTGTATGTTTGCTGTTGCTGTGTTCAAATTGAGCTTCTGGGATCTGTTCAATTGTAATTCTACAAACTTTCACTAAGGGAAGTAACCCTCCAAAATGGCGCCTCTAGTCATTAGGCGCGCGCCGAGTCACAGATCGAATCGCTGGAACCTTTTGTTGACTCTGGTTCTCACGTTGCGTGATTTGTCTCAAAAACATGTCGGTATAAATGACATTGAAGGTATGGCTTGGTTTTAGTTAATGATCCGTTGAAAAACAAAACCAACGAAAACTAAAACTTATTTAATTTGTTCCAGACACTCCAGAGTACATATAAACTGCATACTTTAGATAGGGTGACGAATGGTGGTTCGATCTCCGTTGAGTACCAATGGATATTTCAGGTCATGGCTTAATTCCTTACTATGTCTCCCGTGGTGCTTCCATGGCCAATGCACTATCGGTTATGGTCGGGATGGTCCCACTATTGGTTTATAGGATCTAAGAGATGTCATCTCATCTTCACGCTTCATACTTTAGATAATGTAAATAGTGGGCAATTTAAAAGAATTTCAAAGTAAATGAACAGAAACATGGTAGTAACCTTTCTAGACACTCTTCTAGTAGCTTGGGATTCTTAAGCTTACCAACTGGTTGGTGTACATGTCGGCCTCTCATGGAGTCTCTGAGTGGTAGAGAGAGTCTAGTATGGGCCTCTC